>JAJONR010010769.1:0-25369 GCA_029582245.1 Solanum etuberosum
GTAAATGCAGGAAATAAAGATAACACACAATACTTTACGTGGAAACCTCCTTGCTCAAGGGAGTAAAACCACGACCTGTCTCACAGGATTTTCAAACTGTTTTTACTAATCTTCTCAAGCAAAAGTAAAACACAGTTTACAACCACACACTGAGATTAACCTCCTAATCTCAATACTAAGTAATACAACCTATTACTTAATGAGCCTAAGCAATGCCTGCATTGCCCACTATACTAACCCTCACTGATTAATATAGACTTTTTAATCGTAAGATACAAAGTTGCACTCAACTATGTTCTTACAATGATTCACACAAGGTTTGAGACGTTTCTAACACGAGTGAAACGAATCCTACAAGTTAAGCACAAATACAAGCAATCAAAATAACAACAGGTTCAGGAAGCAATTTTTCAATTGATGAGGTCCCTTATTGTTTTGTTGAAGCTTGGATTTTCTCTCTTTGAATGAATAATTGATATGTTGTTTGTCATGTTGAATATATTAACCGTTGGACAAACAACTTCGTCCATTCTGATTGGTTCAGTACGCTGGCGCCTCACCAACCTCTGACAAGATAGCTTTCCAGCTGTATAGCACATTGCCCTGGACGAGAACACTCTGCAGAGGACCGGGTCCCTGCATTTGTGAGGATCATCAAAACATCTGGAAACAGTAGGACTTATCACACCCGCCCTGCACAAACTTAAAACTGCCCCGCCCCCGCCCCCGCCCCCCATTGCCACCCCTAGATCGAATAAAGATACGTATATTAGTTTACAAACTAAATCTCTTAAAATAAAAGCTATTCCAAGAGAGAGTAATGTTTGCACGATCCTTTTTGTGTTTCTTATATATATATATATGTATTTCTTGAATAATCAATTAGGACACAATCATATAAAGAATTAAAAGAAATAGTCATTTCAATTTTATAATATACACCATGTTAGTCATGCTCACAATTAAGAATAAGCAATAATATACTATAAATAGATTATCATGATATAGATATTTTCACTCACCATAAAACCATATATCATAAAAACATAAATTGATAATGGAGGAGAAGAAAAACACCATAGTTATGTTACCATGGCTAGCCCATGGTCACATAAGTCCATTTTTAGAACTAGCCAAAAAACTCACAAATAGAAATTTCCATATTTACTTATGTTCCACTCCAATAAACCTAAGTTCCATCAAGAAAAATGTCACAAAAAAATATTGTGAATCAATAGAATTAGTTGAGCTTCATCTTCCATCTTTACCAAATCTTCCTCCTCATTACCACACCACCAATGGCCTCCCACACCATCTCACAAACACCCTAATTGAAGCATTTCAAAACGCCACTCCAAAATTTTCAAAAATATTACAAACTCTTAATCCAGACTTAGTCATTTATGACTTAAACATGACGTGGGCTGCTGAGTTCGCGTCCTCTATAAACATTCCTGCGGTGCAATTCCTCACTTTTAGCACTGCTATGATTGCTTTAATCCTCCACATGTTTAATAAGCCCGGAGTTGAATTTCCATTTCCTGAAATTTACATGCGTCAACATGAGATGCTTCAGATGCAAAAGCTTGCAATGGAAAACTCAAACATTAATATGAAAGACTCATTCATGGAGGCCATTAGGCAATCGCGTGACATTATACTAGTGAAGGATTTTGAATTGAAATATATGGATTATCTCTCTGAATTAGTTTCCAAGAAAATCGTCCCGATTGGTTCTCTAGTTCATGATTCCATTGATCAAAATGATGACCATGATGTGGGCATAATGCAATGGCTTGACAAGAAAGAAAAATGTTCAAGTGTGTTTGTGTCATTTGGGAGTGAGTGGTTTCTATCAAAGGAGGAAATCCATGAAGTAGCTCAAGGGCTAGAGCTTAGTAAAGTGAACTTTATTTGGGTTATTAGGTTTCCACAAGATGAAAAAATAAGTGTTCATGATGTATTACCACAAGGGTTTTTAGAAAGGGTAGGAGAAAGAGGAATGGTTTTGGAAAAATGGGCTCCACAAGCCACAATTTTACAACACACGAGTATCGGTGGATTTGTGAGTCATTGTGGATGGGGTTCATTAACGGAGAGTATGAAATTTGGTGTGCCCATAATTGCAATGCCAATGTACCATGACCAACCAATCAATGCTAGGATTGTGGAACATATTGGCATGGGAGTTGAAGCATTGAGGGATGAGAATGGGAAGTTACAAAGTGAAGAAATTGCAAAAGTGATAAGGGAAGTGGTAATTGAAGAAAGTGGTGAGGGTGTGAGGAAGAAAGCTAGAGAATTGAGTGAGAAGATGAAGATGAAAGGGGATGAAGAGATAGATGGAGTGGTGGAGGAGTTGGTTGCACTTTGCAACAACAAATGACTACCAACAAGATTTATTCATTTTAATTTATTTTAATTCATGTACCCTTTTTTTTTGTTGGTCATATGCTTGTGATATTGTCTACTTTATTGTTTTTCTTTGGGTTTTCATTCTGTGTGTTTGATATTTGTATCGAAAGGGTTGGAGAGAATTTCAGAAAGTCTTATCCATTAATTTATATTTTCATTATGTGTTTGATATTTATATTGAAAATATCCATTGATTTGTATTTGCATTCTATAAGGTCTTTTAAGAAAATAAGTGTTTGTGTCATCCTCTACATGGTTATTGTGTGTGCGCGCACGTGGGTGTGTTATTAAAGAATGTTAGATTGTTACTAAATGTTAGTTTTAAACATGTCACGTAGAATTATTACAACTTCAATCTAATATAATATGCATATACATTTATTGGCTATTTTAATTTGTTCTTAGGTAAACAATTATTTATGTTAATTTCTCAATGCTGAGTTGGCTTAATATTTTTTCTCAATCGATAACAAGTGTGTGTAAGTAAACTCAATGTCGATACCAATAAGGGTTGTGGTGGAGTGGTAAGTATTCCTTCATTTTTAACCAAGAGGTTTCCGGTTCGAGTCCCCTTAGGTATGGAGTCGCCTTTGTTAGGGAGCGCTTTACCCCCAATGTGTGACTTCATGTGTTTGAATACATGATAAGTGATAATTTAAATAGATAAATAGAACAATGGATAGTTAAATTACGAGTTTGAATTCAAAAATTCTACCACATCAATCTCATCTTATTACTACTTCTTACAAAGTTGAATTAACTCTTTAGCAGCTCCATCCATCTCTTCATTTCCTTTAGTTTTCAAATTTTTGCTAACATCTCTAACTTTTGCCCTCAAATCCCCCTCTGTTATAACGCCTTTAAGAGTTTCCGCGATTTCTTCTCTGTGAATTTTCCCATCATCATCTCTAACAATCTCCACCGCGACTCCCAATTCTACCATCAACTTAGCATTCATTGGTTGATCAAGATGTATAGGCATTGCTATTATAGGAACCCCAAAATCTAAACATTCAATTACATTATGCCAACCACAAGGACTTACAAATCCACCAATACTTGAATGATTCAAAATTCTTGATTGTAACACACATTTGTCCAAAACTCTTCCCCTTTCTCCAATTCTTTCAAAAAACCCTTTTGGCAATACATCTTCAAGATTTCGCTTTTTCCATTCTGGAAATCTTACAATCCATATGAAATTAACATTACTTAACTCCAACCCGAAAGCTATTTCCTCCATTTCTTCTTTTGACAAGAAATACTCACTCCCAAATGACACAAAAATAGTTGAATTCTCATATTTTGTTCCTAGCCAATCAATAACCTCCACGTTATCCACGTCATTAGTTACGCGATTTTTGATTGGTAGACCAACAGGAATAACTTTCCAATTACTCAATTTAGTGAAATAATCAATATATTTAGCCTCTATAGTTCTAGAGGTACTCATCAACATAATTTGTATGTTTCCTTCAGCAAAAGGATCATCAACATCATCATGTTCTTCCTCTCTAGCAGATTTCGCAATCAATTCATTCAGTTTCATTAGCTCATTTTTTCCAGGATAAATATCCTGGAAAGGGAATTCAACCTCGGGTTTTCTTATCGAATTATAAAAGTATGAAAACACAGCTGCACCCATAACTACGAATTTCATAGCTGGAATCCCCTGTTCATCCGCTACGCCTTCAGCCCATTGCAATAATAAGTCGTAAATAACCAAATCAGGTTTCAGATTTTTCAAGATTTTCGCGAAGTTAGATTTGGACAATTTGAGTGTTTTTAGAATAATGTGATCCGTATCGACTGGGATTTCATTCGTAGTAAGTTTAGGTAATTTTGGTAAACAAAGCTCAACCATCTTAATTGAAGCAGAGTATTTTTCAGGGATTTCTTTATTTATAGTTTCGTGACTTATAATAGTAGAACAAACGCAAACAGAGAATCCTCTGTCCGCGAGTTTCTTAGCTAAGTTGAGGAATGGAGAGATGTGTCCATAAGCTAACCACGGAAACATAAGTACCCTCAAAGCATTACGATGCTTTGGTGGTACTTGTGTAGCCATGGAAACTTTTTTCCTAAAACAAAAATTCATGTTTTTTTTTTTTGAGAGTGAAAGACGGAAGAAAAATGGGAGGCTTTATTAGAAATAATTAAGAGAAAACAATATTAAGGACAAAAATAAGTTTCCTGAGATTTCAATGTATATATATATATATATATATGTTGTTGATTTTTACAATAAGAGAAACAAGAAATGCTTTGTAAAACACATCAATATTATTCATGGAACACATATTCGTAAAACACAAAGTTTCACAACTAGTCCTTTCGGAATGACTAGTTGATTTAGAGGGTGGTCATTCACAGACTGTCCACATGGATAATCTGGAATTGACCCCGCTCAGTGTCTTCTGTATCGAACCTATTGCATAAGGTTTGTCTACTACGGTTTACAGGCTATGTAGTACATAGAGGGGGTTTACCCCGTCGTGTGCATAAAGTGTTCATCCGAAACGTAGAGGCTATGAAAGAGATTGTTGCAGTTGTGAGTTATCTTGGATTTAAAATAAAAATAGTTTCACAACTAACAAAAAGAAAACAAGCATATATCAATAGAATATTTAGTTACATCTAAAAAATATTGACTTTCATTATTCCAAGAACAAATCTAGGAGAAAATCAACATTAATACCTAATTTCACTTGGAAAATAAGATTTTAATACAGAAATAATATTCTCAGAACAGTAATTAATACAGAATTATTATTTTTCAGTGTCCAAAATTAATTTTAAAAAATCATAAATTTAATTTAGGTTGAAAAAAAAATTCATCCAGAGGTGGATCACACGCGCTAACGCAAATATGAACCGGGCTTCGCAGAAAATCGTTGTTTATAGCTTATTCAAAAATATTGCGGGATGTCCTAACAAAAGGTATGCATGCGTATAAATTAGAATTTAATAGTAAATAAGGTAAACTAGTTGGAATAATTTATACTTATATATATAATAACAACAACTAAAATATAAAAAAAAGTTAGTCATAAAAAAAATGAAGTAAAAAAATATATAGCAAACGAGGTTAAATTTGTACCTTGTGTGCACACCAAGTTTAAAGTTGAAAAAGAAATAATATTATTGGCTGCTCCTATCTTATAATAGGAAACCTAAACGTGGAGCTTTAGCTTATCGAGGACATGATTATCCTTGATAAAAATGTATGAAGGTCAATCGATAAATAGGGTATTAGTTGATAGTCGAGTGTATTTCTTTTTATACCGGGAGGATTATATTATTTACAACTTGTTTGGATGACTGTTAACAATTGTATCTTTGTTGTGTTGTTATAGTTTAAGTATAATGTTTATTTTGATTGTTACTTAGATTTTTTCTTTTATTGTATATATGTTAAATTCATTGTTATACAATTATGAAAAGTTTCATTTTGTGTAACGACCGATTTGGTATGATCATGTTGTTGAAGGAATGCGTTTTTTAGGTGGACGACGTGATCATACTTGGAATTAAACACATTTCTAATTCAACATATAACTACTCTCTTTTGTACAATGAAATAGTTGAAGACTTAGAATATATTTTTTTGTCTCAACTCTCTCTTTCACTACACTAATCTCAATATAAACACAATATAGTACTCCTCATCTTTTTCACTATATGTTCTTCTCACCAAAATAAATTAAAGACCATCATTATTTATAGGTGGAACTTTTTCCTTGTAATGAATAGAAAGAATACAGATTGACTTATTGTCATTTATAGTGTTAGATTAAACACTATGAATGTTTAAACACATTCATATTGTTTCTAATTCAACACATTTCTAATTCAACATATAATTACTTATAGTGTTAGATTGACTTATTTATATTAATTTAATTTTAATTTAAGCATTATGAGTTACTAATATTTGTGGGTTATAAATTTATTGGACCTACCCTACCTCAAGCACAATTAATCCAGTCAAGCACAATGATTTGTATAGTTAAAAGAAATATCAATCGACAATCGCATATGAAAATAATAATTCATATCAATATCAGACACCAAATCAAGAAGAAAAAAAAAAACTTTATATGGCATGATTATGTGTTGTGTGCATGCTTAAATTGAGTGACCAGTGCCAGATCAGAAATATATTTTGCTAAATTTGTAGGGCAACTCATGTGGGAGAAACATGTTTTGTAAGTTGTTTATTGATGGACAAATATATATTAACGAGTTTGAGTTATATATGATATAAAGAATTGTTTTCATCATTAAAAGAGTTGGTTGGAGTAGAGGGTATCTAAAATTTTAAATTTTGAGTTCTTACAATAACTTCAAGTTAATATATAATAATGACTGATTTCATAATTAAATATTTAAAGATAGACTTGTAGGTTCCTATAATAACTTCAAGTTGATATGCGATAACAATTGAAATAATATACAATATTTAATACTTGAGAAAAAATTATTAAATTTTGTGAATTCGCATACAACATGTTGGATCTGCCCAAGGTTTAAGGCAGAGTAGTTAAGGAAAAAAACTATAAAAACAAAAATATAATTTTATAAATAAATATTGAACTTGAATTTCACAATAAACTTGTATATAAAGAAAAAGAAACAACTTGATGAAAATGCTACGATAAAACCACAAAATCTCTTGAAGTTTTGAATTTTTCTATTAAACCACTAGATATTTATAGATAATTAAAGTTTTCTATTAATATACTTGTACGTTAATTTTTTTTAAAAAAGGATATTGAGTATTTTAAGGTGGAAGAGTTTTAAAAAAAAATATAAAGAAAAAAAGGAAATATAATTTTTTAGATGAATATTGAACTTGAAATTTCACAGTAAACTTGTACATATAAAAATAAATAATTTGATGAAAATATTATAATAAAACTACAAATTCTCTTGATTTTATTTTATTTTTGCAAAAATGTTTTAAAGCATTTTATTGAAATTTAATTTTAAGCATCAATCTTACCTACCTTGAGCCTCGTAACTTAAATAGTGGTCCATGCCTAATACCATAAATCACAAATGGGTCATCCTATTAATATTATTTAAATTTTATATACTGACAAATTTATAATTTTTCTATATTTAATATAATTTAATCATTGTAACAACAATAAATACCCTCGCCTTGTAACACTAAAAACCTTGACACATGATATTTTATATGGATAAAATATTTCACCTTGACAAAAATTAAATAATAAACTATTAATATTAATTAAAAATTAAAGATTAAAGTATTACTATCCCTAATAAAATATTATTTTTTTAAAAATAAAAATTAAATTATTTTTCTTACCCCACTACACTGCCTCCTCCCCCGGGACAATCCCCATCCTTTTATTTTTTAAAATTTCTTTTATAAAATATTTTAAAAAATTCATACTTCACCCCCTCCCCCCAACCCAAACCACCCACTCATTTCCCAAACAAAATTGATATTATTTTATTTTAAAAAATAAAAATTCTACTAACCCTCCGCTCCTAATTTATTTATTTATTTATATTTTTGTCGTTTTGTGTTAAATATGTACATATATTTTATGAAAAAAATTTTCTACATGTGTACTGAATATAACATAAATAAAAATTTTATTTTTAAAAAAGTCTTGCAGCGGCAAGTAAGAAATACTTTCCTAAAAATATGTATATATCTAACACAAAATTAGAAAAAAAAAAAATTGAAAGTGGAGGGTTAGATGGAGTGGGGTAGAATTATTTTCTTAATAAAATAAAATAATATCTAAATATTATTTGAAGGAGGGGGCGAGGATGAAGTAAAAAAAATTGGAAGCGGAGGGTTAGATGGAGTGGGGTAGAATTATAATTATGTATATGATACATACCTTATATATCTGATAGATAACTTATGTATCGTTTGTTATGTATCGGACGAAAAAGCAATGTATCCGTGAATTATGAAAAAATCTAAAATTATTATAATTTTAAAATCTTTTGAGATAAAATGTAATTAGCGTCCAAATTATTACAATTTTTATACTTTAATACTTATTAAAATGTTACACTAACAATAACTCTCATAAACATGTGGATATTATCAAATCTGGCCTTACACCAACCCTTTTTTTTGGAGTTATTCAGCCACACCAAGAGATTAGGAACTGAGTAATTAATATTAGTATCAAAATTATTGCAAAAGAAGTAATATTTTGCCATAAAAGTGGAAGGGATATTATATCTTAACTTTGCATTTCTGATAAAGGGCAACATCATTAATTAAGTCTCAATATATGAGTCTTCAATCAGGAATTTTTAGCTTTTAAAAATTAAGCCACTTGTAATTGACTACTAGTTCCTCTTCCTAATAATTATATTTACTTTACTTTCTTCTAGAAAGAGCAAGAAAAACACAAATAAAAGTTGAAAAAGTACTGTATTATAGATATGCATTATGTGGTTTCTACTGTTTATATCCATTGAAAAAACTACAAAAAAATAAATGGACTTCGATATATATATATTAATCACGTATTACATGACAATTTGTATCTTATGTAACGTTTTTATATATATATATATATTATGTCATGTATAGTATATTTCTATTTGTTTAATTTTATATAAGTTTAAGTGTCTTATATGCACATCCAAAATTAAAAGACATAAATATCAGTCGAAGGTAAATTAAAAAACATGTCTATATATTATGTCTATATTAAAATACATCATATCATAGGCATTGGAAGAACAAATAAATCAAACTGGCATTAGCATACATATTTATCATATCTTATTCTTTCATTTCTATTTTACCCTTAATACATTTTAATCATTATGCATCAGTTATTCAAGGTAAATCATATGACATAAATAAAGCCATGAAGTAATATACAACACGTACTCAACCAGCTCACAACCAAGTTGAGCACCTAATAATCTATTTACAATGTACTATTTTTTTTATTTTTAAAAAAGACAATTAAACAAGTGAATAGGTTAAAATTCCTTTAAAAAATTATTATATTTTATGAGTTTTATATCCTAATTATTGAATGTTTTTGTTATTCTCCTATAGTGTAACTCTCTTAAAATTAAAAATTCATTGAATATGTGGTATAATATTTGGGATAATTTGTTGAGAGACGCGTGAGATATGAAAAAAGTCGTAAAATTAATAATCGATCTGACACAATGAGTGTTAATCATGGTAGTTCAGAGATATTCTGTTAACATTCAATAGTTTAGATATTAAGCTCGCAAAATGGTGATAGTTTAGAAACGTTTAATTTGTTCACTCAAAAGAATTTCTACGTGTATTGCTACATGGTATAACTTTGGAGCGTGATGATCATGTAACATGTCGTATTTCTTTGGGGGTATTTCAATATGAGTTCATGGTAGTTTAAGGTGGGCTTTATGAACACTTGATAGTTTAAGTATGAAAATCGCAAAATAATGATAGTTTAGGAGAGTTTTTTTTATTTATTCACTCTAGCAAAATATATACTTCATTTGCATCAATTTATGTGATATAATTTGCATTGACACAAAATTTAAGAAAAAATTGAAAACATAAATACAAGATTTTTTACAAATTTAGCAAAAAGAGAGTTCTTTTTAGAGATAATGGTGAAAGCACACTTGAACTATCAACTATTTCCTTTTTCTTACCTAAACTTTCATCATTCATGTATTAAAATGATACACATCGTAGTTCCCTTTTGTTATCCGAAGGATAATGATAATCCAGATAAGAAAAGAGAAAAGCTGATAGTTGAGTTGTGTTTTATCACATAGATGGCCGTAGTTAAGGTAGAAAAATGAAACAACTGATAATTAAAGTGTGATATTGACTAAAAAAACTCTAATTCCAATATTTTTCAACCATTAACATAACTTTTCTTTTAATCTACTTTTTATAGATAATCTCTCTACGCACTAGTAAAACTTTTGGCTTAAGTCATTGACGGCTCCTTAAAGTTTTCTGCATAATTCACTTAGACACTTCAACTAAGAGTAGTACCCATTGAACACTTTAACTATTCAAAAATTGTTCTTATTAGACATTTTTGGATAATCAACCAAAAATATGAAGAGTGTGTGATACACTTGCTGCTGACATGATAAAATGACTAATTAAAATTTAACACATGGCATTGGGCCCCCAAAATTATAGAAAAAACAAGTTTTTTGTTTAAATTTATATCAAACACATTTATATCTTCTTCTTTTTTTTTAAAAATGACGGGCGGTTATTCATTTATAGATCGATGACAAAAGGAAATCAATAGCTTGAAAATTAATTCTATCAAATTTTTGAATATCATTTTTGATGAATTTAGTGGGTTTACATTTTAATTTGAATAGTAATATTTGTTCGAGAATGATGATAGACGAATATTAACTAACTTTTTATTTTCATCTGATGCGTAAATTATTTTTTTAATCTTTTTTCTTCGTTCTTCTTTCTTCATACCTTCAATTAGTTGATTCAGATTTGAAAGAAATAAAAAAAAATAAAAAAAAGGAAAGAAAAACAACGTTGAAGCTAAAATGGAAAATGAAGAAAATGATTGGTGGGGGTACTCGGTAGGGTGAATTTTCTTTTTTTTTAAAAAGTGTCAAGAAAGAAAAAAAATATCTTTTAGGTTAATTATAGTGTCTCAATAAAAGAAGAAAAAGTGTAATTTATTTTTAAAAAAACACTATTTGGAATTTCTTCACGCGCTTCAGGGAAGTGCAAAACACAATTTTTATCACATTAGCATTTTGTGTTTAATATGTACATGGTTTGAAAAATTTAGATATTTAATAAGTATAAATTTTAGTTGAAGCGTCTATATGAATTATGCGAATAACTTTAAGAAATTGTAGACTTGTCAAAAAGTTTTTATTACCTACAAAAGTCACTTTCTTTAAATGTGCCTAAATTTTCTACTTTAAAAATTCAAACAAATAATCACACAAGTGGTTTGCATTAAATTTGGCTACATCCAATTTTTCTATCAAAGACGGCTACCAATTACTTACTTTACTTCTGGTAACTGTTCTTTCATCTATAATCAGATATCTCAGATTTAAGTTTTATTAGCACATATAGTTGCTTTTATCATAAAGTTATCACACTTTTGTTTAATAAATAAAGGTAGCCAATGTCACCAACTCCACAAAGAGCTCCTCTCTCATCCTTGTTTTACTCTACAGAAAAACAAAGCATACCATGGCTACTTTAAGGGTATTGATGTTCCCATTTTTGGCTTATGGACACATATCTCCATTTCTAAACGTAGCTAAGAAACTTGCGGACAGAGGATTCTTGATTTACTTCTGTTCAACACCGATAAATCTCAAATCCACCATCAAGAAAATCCCCGAAAAGTATGCTGATTCGATTCAGCTTATCGAACTTCACGTACCAGAATTACCCCAACTTCCTCCTCATTACCATACGACCAATGGTCTCCCACCCAATCTCAATCACATCCTTCAAAAAGCCCTGAAAATGTCCGAACCAAACTTTTCGAAAATCTTGGAAAATCTGAAACCTGATTTGGTGATTTATGACATATTGCAGCAATGGGCTGAACGTGTCGCGAATGAACACAACATTACAGCAGTTAAGCTTCTAACTTCGGGTGCAGCTGTGTTTTCGTATTTTTTCAACATACTGAGGAAACCAGAGGTTGAATTCCCTTTCCCTGCTATTTATCTCAGGAAAATTGAGCAAGTAAGATTGAGTGAAATGGTGGCGAAATCTAATAAAGAGAAAGAACCTGATGATGTGGATCTTCTAGTTGATGGAAATATGCAAATCATGTTGATGAGTACTTCTAGAACTATAGAAGCCAAATATATTGATTATTGCATTGAATTGACCAATTGGAAAGTTGTTCCAGTTGGTCCACCAGTCCAAGATCCAATCACTAGTGACGCGGACGATATGGAGCTCATAGATTGGCTAGGAACAAAAGATGAGAATTCAACTGTTTTCGTCTCCTTTGGGAGTGAGTATTTCTTGTCAAAAGAAGATATGGAAGAAGTAGCTTTCGGGTTGGAGTTAAGTAAAGTTAATTTCATATGGGTTGCAAGATTTCCGAAAGGTGAAGAGCAAAATCTTGAAGATGCATTACCAAAAGGTTTTCTTGAAAGAATTGGAGAAAGGGGAAGAGTTTTGGACAAATTTGCACCACAACCAAGAATTCTAAATCATCCGAGTACCGGAGGATTTATAAGTCATTGTGGTTGGAATTCAGCAACGGAAAGTATAGATTTTGGGGTTCCTATAATCGCCATGCCTATGCATCTTGATCAACCAATGAATGCTAGGTTGATCGTAGAATTGGGAGTTGCGGTGGAGATTGTTAGAGATGATGATGGGAAAATTCACAGAGGAGAAATCGCGGAAACTCTTAAAGGTGTCATAACAGGGAAAACAGGGGAAAATTTGAGGGATAAAGTGAGAGATATAAGCAAGAATTTAAAATATATAAGAGATGAAGAGATGGATGCTGCTGCTCAAGAGCTAATTCAACTTTGTAGGGATAGTAATAAGTGAATCTTATGATTCAATTAACAAAATAAATATTGTATGTAAGGTGTTTTTGTTTGTCTTCAAAAATATATTGAGGTTGAAATAATGAGAAAAACATAGAACACAATGCAGGATTCAAATTTCCCTGTAGGATGCCACATAGGATGCGTGTGTCTATTTGTTCAACTTTATACATGTTTAAGTTTTTACGCATAAATGTGAGTTGAGGCCAAGTTAATGTGCATATTTATGTATTAGGTCTTTAATATAACTAGTACAACAATAACAACTCCATTCTTTGTCCCAAACATTGTTGGGTTGGCTATATTTATTTCACATAAACATTACATCAACTATAATCAATCAGCATTAATGTCTACCTCAACGGAATAATTGTCTAACAAAGCTATTGAATCAGAAGAAAATGTCATAGAACTTCCCATGATCTGATGGACAATCGGTTGAGATTGAAGAGGCTGAGGAGGTACTTCTAGCACTTCAACTTCGCCTTCAAGCATTTCTACTACTTTACTCATTGAAGGGCGTTGTATCGGATTTGTTTGTATACACCATAATGCAACCAAACTGAGCTTCCTAGCAATCTTCTTTTCATCATCGTTCGCTCCTTCATCCACCACAATCTCTTTCCCCTTGTTGAACTTATCGTAAATATAATAAGGAAAATATTGGCTGGAATTCTCTTCATCTGCAACATCATTTCTCTTCAAGTCCAACATTTCCATTAGCAGCATTCCGAAGCTGTAAACATCAGCTTTGTACGAGATTGCTCCAATGCTTCTGCTGATCAACTCTGGAGCAACATATCCAATCGTTCCACGAGCAGCTGTGAGAGTCACAATGCTCTTATCTGTTGGATATAATTTCGCAAGCCCAAAGTCAGAAATCTTTGGAATGAAATTCTCATCCAAAAGAATGTTGTGTGGTTTGATGTCAAAATGCAAAATTCGTACATCACAGCCTCGATGCAAATACCCAATTCCTCGAGCCACTCCAAGAATAATGTCATACTTCCTCTGCCAACTTAACAGAGGACTTCCTTCTTGACTGGTGCTGATGTACTTATCAAGTGATCCATTGGACATGAAGTCGTATACAAGAGCACGCTTTGTTCCCTCAACGCAATACCCCACGAGTCCAACCACGTTGACGTGATGAATCCTTCCAATGGTAGCTACTTCATTCATGAAATCTTGCCCATCAGCTTTAGGCTTGCTCAACATCTTCACTGCTACATCTCTTCCACTTTGAAGCTTTGCTTTGTACACAGTTCCGTAACCTCCCTCACCTAATTTCTCTTTGAATCCTCTGGTCATTCTCTTTATGTTGGAGTAATTATATCTGATTGGCATGAAATTGTTTTGTGTTTGCAAAAAGCCTTCAATCGTATCGTACATTGACAAATGCCTCCTTTTGAATTTGTACACCAGAAATGCAATTACCAACGGAAGGCCTATTACAAATTTTGCTCCCGAATACCCTGCACGTTTGAGAAGTCATAGAAAGTAACTTCCCCTTAGGCCAACAAAACATAAAAATGATAAGGAGATAGAAGGCTATGTTTTCAGAAATATTGCTATTAACAGCTTTCTATACTTAACACTATTTTGAAGTGTTGGATAATTAATTTGGGTCGTGAATCGCCCATGTGGACTGACCTGATAAGATAGGAGAAAAACTGTCACACGTGAAGGACAAGTGCAGCAGTTAAGGAACAACGGTATTCTCTGCTTTTCTCTTCTGCCTATAAATCGATCTTTCTAAAGAGAAAGAAGGAGAGTGAAAAATAGATTTCTCCCAACACAAAAGTAAAACAAAAGGCATCTAGTTTGCGGAAAAACTCTTTATTTCCTAGTGATTCGAAGTAGACTTTGGGTCAACCCTTTTGGTAGTAAGATCAACAACTTCCGCTGCAACTATATGGTACATAATCGTTGTTCTTGCTCCTTCAATTATATCATCGTGAAATATAAAGGATTCGAAGAAATTAGTTTTCACAAATGCAGATTTCTATTAACATCTTTACTAACAATATTGTATTTCAAATTATTCTATTTTCGAATTTTTGTGTCGTGCTCACTTTTATGCCAGTGAGGCCATTTAAACACATGATCAATGGAATGATAAGTTTTGTCCAGCCACATAACAGACAGCTTAATGAAGGGATATATAAGTAATAAGAGCTTACTCGCGAAAAGCCCAAGTAGCTCCAGACTGCTCCCTGGTTTGATTAAAGTGCAAAATATTTAGAATGAGAGATCAATGGAGAATTAAAAGCATATGTAGAGAAAAGTTTGAGTACTCACAGAGAATCATTAAAGAAACACCTACAAAGACATGAAGAAATCAAATTGTAGTGAGTGAATCCATTGTTTTCCTAATAAAGGAGAAAATCATTTATAGTTGAAGTCGTTACTCATTCTTTCTTGATGGAGCTCAACGCCATAATGGAGCTCAACGCCATAAAGGAGCTCAAAGCCATAAAGGATTGCTTGATGAAAATCAGAAAGGGAAATGTTGTTCTCTGCATCTTTAATATTAGGCCATGAGGTCAAGCCTATAAACTCCGCTCTGCATCCATCACTCACTTCAGAGACATTCATTTCTCCAATCTTTAAATAAGTGTATCGGCTTAATTTGCAGCCACTAATTTCCACAAATGTCGAAGAATTATTAACAGCAAACGGACAGTTGAACATGAAGATGGGCTCAGCTATTGTTATATAATATCCATAAGTATATTGGTGTAAATAAAGCTGAGATCTGAAAGAGCATAGATCATCTTGTTCTTGTGTTTGTAAAGTTGGATCTACCAGGTGAATTGTCTGATTATCATAGTCGATGCCTTGAACGTGCAACTTTTTGGAGGATAACAATATAACTGTTTGGTTACCTTCACAAGCTAATTCATATCTTGAAAAACGACAATGTTTTGGATCGGTGTTTAAATGAAAAGGGTAGCTTATGTTACGGATATCGCCACAAGCAGAAGGAGGACAGTAGTGTTTGCTCTTCCAAGCATTGGATGTTTGCAAAAAGATGATTTGAAGGATTAAAGTGAAATATTTAAGCTGAGAGTTTCCTTTAGACATTTGTGTATTACTCAGGTTCAGCTGAGACTTCACAATAATTGTTGTTATTATATATAAGAGTAAATGCAATTATTGAAGCTTTGTGGACTTTTCATTACCAATATTACTCCTTGGGTCCCAAACCAATGGAAGACTTGTGTTTGGTCCTTGATGGGAAAGTTGCAAGTTGATGAAGGGCCCTCATGAGGAAGACTTTGACGTTTACCAATTTGTTAGTGAGGGAGATGGATATGTCATGTTTCCCCCATATGCCTAACACACCTTTTGCTTAAACTGTGTATTTGTGTTGAACGGTTGTGACTTTATATATTTATTTATAGGCACTTGGCCTCAGTTTATATTTATGCATTTCAACTTAGGGTGTACACAAGTATACACTTGAATACACATGCGTCCTACATGACATCATACATGACAATTTGGGTCTTATGTGATGTCTTATATGTATTATGTCATGTAGGACTCATGTGTCTATTTGTTCTACTTTATAAAAATTTAAGTTTTTACTTGTGCAAACTCGAAGTTAGAGGGCATAAATATAAATTGAGGTCAAGTTAAATGGCATATTTATATATAATACCTTATTTATATTTACCTAGACAGATAATTGATAGGCATAACACATAAATAGGACCCTTAACTTGGTTTCAAATTTTAACTTTGACCTTAAACTTTCAAAGTGCACAAAGAGGCACTTCAACTATCCAACTCTTAAATAAAAAAACACTCGAATCCCACCTAGCAAAACACGTGATATACACTCAATCTCTGCGCGTCAGGAGTAAATTTTGAGGCCCACAACAGTAAAATATATGTTGAAATGACAATTATACTCTTAATGAATCCCTTTTCTATATATCTGTATATTTTCTAATCAAAATCCCATTTTTTTCCTCTTCTTTCAAGTCAAGCTTTTTTTCTCTCTCTCTTTCGCACGATTTTTGCTCGTTTTTAGTGCAAATGGCTTCTAATTTTTTTTTTGTCATTGTGGAAAAAGAGCTATAATGAAGATTTCTTGGTCTGCAAACAATACAGGTCGTTGGTGTGCAAACAATCTAGATTTAAGAAAAGATTCTACCTTCTATCAAAAATAAACTTTCAAAAGGGCAAAATCACTAAATTGAGGAAGATGAACGGATAAAAATAAAAGTATATGAGCTTTTAGCACAAACCTTGAACGATTTTTCCCTTGGGGAAGAGTCACAACACAATCAGGTAATAATTCAAATATATCTTACTGAATACGAACCGATAGATAACAATGTGAAATTATAAAATTGGTAATGCAAGCAAACATATACCTATTAGATGAATACAGACTAATGAATATGAACCTCGATTTAAACGTATACACATTTTTTTAGATGACTACGAACTAATGGATACCAATTTCGACTTAAACAAATGCATACAAATTTATTAGATGAATATGGACTAATGTATACCAATGTAGTATTAGAAATATACTAATATAAACAAATGTATACCAATTTATTAATAAATACAGGTGAATGTATCTGATACAAATCTATTTGACAAATACAGATTAGTGAATACTAATTCAAACAAATGTATACAAATTTGTTAAGTGAATATGTATAGAGTTTTTCATCATACCTTCTAGAAAATGCCAAATATATGGGGAAAATAATTTGTATATAGTGTCAAAATATTCTTAATTAAATATCTCTTTCTACTTTTGAGGAGAAATATAATTCTTTATTAAATATCTTTTACTATTTTAAAAAAAATATAATTTTGAAGAAAAATGTGAGTATAATAAGAATTTCCTCACTTTGACTCTTAAATGTCAATTCTTTTGACTTTCATTTGCCAAATAATTATTTGGCAAAAACATATCAATTTTCAATCTAATTATCTCAATTCTATCTCTTATAAATAAGGCATCCAATTCCACCAAAGAGCCCACCTCTCATTTAGAATTACAAATTTAGTGTCTTTCAATACTTTGATCATGGCTACTTTGAGGGTACTGATGTTTCCATGGTTAGCTTATGGACACATTTCTCCATTTCTAAACGTAGCCAAGAAACTCGCGGACAGGGGATTCTTGATTTATCTCTGTTCTACGCCGATAAATCTCAAATCCACCATCAAGAAAATCCCTGAAAAGTATGCTGATTCGATTCAGCTTATCGAACTTCACTTACCAGAATTGCCCGAACTTCCTCCTCATTACCATACGACCAATGGTCTCCCGCCCCATCTTAATCACACCCTTCATAAGGCCCTGGAAATGTCCAAACCCAACTTCTCGAAGATCTTGCAAAATCTGAAACCTGATTTGGTGATTTATGACATGTTGCAGCAATGGGCTGAACACGTCGCGAATGAACACAACATTCCAGCTGTCAAGCTCATAACTTTTGGTGCAGCTGTGTTTTCGTATCTTTTTTACTTAGTGAAGAAACCAGAGGCTGTATTCCCATTCCCTGCTATTAATCTCAGAAATATTGAACAAGAAAAAATGCATGCTAAAGATTTCGAGGATCGTTTAGTGGATGGAAATATTCAAATCATGCTGATAAGTACCTCTAGAACTATAGAGGCAAAATACATAGATCATTGCACTGAACTGATCAATTGGAAGGTTGTTCCAGTTGGTCCACCAGTCCAAGATCCAATCACTAACAACGCGGACGACAAGGAGCTCATGGATTGGCTAGGAACAAAAGATGAGAATTCAACTGTTTTCGTCTCCTTTGGGAGTGAGTATTTCTTGTCAAAAGAAGATATGGAAGAAGTAGCTTTCGGGTTGGAGTTAAGTAATGTTAATTTCATATGGGTTGCAAGATTCCCGAAAGGAGAAGACCAAAATCTTGAAGATGCATTGCCAAAGGGTTTTCTTGAAAGAATTGGAGACCGCGGAAGAGTTTTGGACAAATTTGCACCACAGCCAAGAATTCTAAATCATCCGAGTACCGGAGGATTTATAAGTCATTGTGGTTGGAATTCAGTAATGGAAAGTGTAGATTTTGGGGTTCCTATAATAGCTATGCCTATACAGTATGATCAACCATCAAATGCTAGGTTGATAGTAGAATTGGGAGTCGCAGTGGAGATTGTTAGAGATGATGATGGGAAAATTTACAGAGGAGAAATCGCGGAAACTCTTAAAGATGTCATCACAGGAAAAACAGGGAAAAATTTGAGGGGCAAAGTTAGAGATATCAGCAAGAAATTGAAATCTATCAGAGGTGAAGAGATGGATACTGCTGCTGAAGTGCTGATTCAACTTTGTAAGAATAGTAATGAGTGCAAATAGTGTGCTCATTTGGGGACTTCATGGATTAGTTGTTTGTCAGACTTTAGTAGTTTCTTTGTGTATTTGGTTTGAGGTGGATGGGGCCATGTCCCGGTAAACTTATTTCCTTTAGTTTAGACGCTAAAGGCTTACTCAGATATTAGTTGTTCAGTCATCAGGGATTTATTGATTTCCTTAGTAAGATTTAATAAGCATATGTTTCAGCTTCCGCATTAGTTTTATATGATATGTTTTGATATGTTAAGCCAAGGGTTAGCCTCGAATCACTTGTGGTTTCAAGTACCGTATCTCGGCTGGGTTGTAGACTCGGTCGTGATAATTACCAAAGTTATTGAACACACTGACTTGCTTTTAGAGTATTCATTTTGGTACTTATATGATATATTTATTTATTTATGACAATTTTGTAAAATATTAAAATTTCGTTGACTGAATTTGATAAGAGGTATTTTTGCATATACCCACTCAAAAATAACTTAATTATGCTCCATAGTTGTAGTTTTCTAATTACGATTCTTAGCTACATGTTAGAGGGAGGAGAGAGATGAGCGAGAGAGGGCACAAAGTGGAGAGAGGTGAATTGTATATGTATATCTGTCAAATAATTGTATTTATGTAACTGGTATACATATGTATTTGTATATCTGGGCAAAGAGACCGGGAGAGGGAGGAGAGAGGGCAGAGAGTGGAGAGAGGCAAATTGTATATGTATATATGTCAAATAATTATATATATGTAACTGATATACATATGTATTTGTATATCTGGCGAGCGAGATTGGGAGAGGGATGAGAGAGGTGAGTGAGATTGGGATAGGGAGGAGAGAGGCGAGCGAGAGAGGGCTGAGAGGTTAATTGTATTTGTATATCTGTCATATAATTGCATATGTATATGTATAATTTGTATTTGTATATGTATAAAAGAGGAGAGAGGTGAGAGATAGAAAGAGAGGAGAGAGGCGAGAGAGAGGAAGAGAAGAGAGAAGCGATGTAATTACAACTAAAATTAAGATGCGAGCCATAATTAATTCAAGCTATAGCGATATTAGCTAATTAACTAGTATATATTTGCTTATCTGCATAATTTTCCCATTTGATAATGATTATTAATTTTGCCTCAATCAAATGTATACAAATTTGTTAATGAATACAAATCGATATATAACAATGCAAAATTATAAAAATAGTAATGCCAGCAAATGTATACCTATTTATTAGATGAATACAGAAATGAATATCAATCTCGATGTAAATAAATGTATACGCATTTGTTAGGTGAATACAGACTAATGTATACCAATTTTGGTTTAAACATATGCATATAAATTTGTTAGATGAATATGGACCAATGTATAGCTATGTAAAATTAGAAAGATACTAATACAAATAAATGTATACCAAATTTATTAAGGAATACGGACGAATGTATACCAATCTATTTGTTGCATACATTTCAATGAATACCAATGCATATACAAATTTGTTAAGTGAATATGGATTGAGTTTTTTATCATAACTTCTAGCAAATAGTTGAGGGAAATAATTTTCATATGGTGGACTCTAGGAATATCCATAGTCTTAATTAGATATTTTTTGCTAATTTTAAGGAGAGAGATAACTCTAAATAATTTTTTTGCTAATTTTAAGGGGGAATAATTGGAGGTTAGAAGAGCCAGATATCATACTCCTTCCGTCCACTTTTAATTGTCATGTTGTCCTTTTCAAAAGTCAATTTGACTAATTTTCAAAGTTAAATTAGATTACATTAATTTGATATTTTAAACAAAAATGTCAGATATTCAAAAAATATTAAAAAAGTATTATAAACTGTAATTTTTTGCATATCAATATGATAAAATAAATAAACACACCATAAAATGATAGTCAAAATTCTTATAATTTGACTTTAAAAAAGAAAACAATTACAATTAAAAGTGAACCAAGACAGTATTAAATATCTTTTACTCAAAAATAATTTGAAGAGAGATGTGAGTTAATAAAATTTCCTCCCAAAATATACTTTGACTAATAACTATAAATTATTTTTAACTTTTATTTGCTAAATAATTATTTGGCAAAGATATATCAATTCAATCTATGGATTGCATATACAAGTCAACTCCTTCTTAAATACTTTTAGACTTGTGTTTTGTCCTTTTATCTCTCATTTCACTCTATACATAGAGAATCACAAATCAACTTCTTTCAAGATTTTGATCATGGCTACTTTGAGAGTACTCATGTTTCCATGGTTGGCTTATGGACACATTTCTCCATTTCTAAACATAGCCAAGCAACTCGCGGACAGAGGATTCTTGATTTACCTCTGTTCTACGCTAATCAATCTCGAATCCATCATCAAGAAAATCCCTGAAAAATACTCTGAATCAATTCATCTTATCGAACTTCACTTACCCGAATTGCCTGAACTTCCTCCTCATTACCATACTACCAATGGTCTCCCACCCCATCTCAATCACACCCTTCATAAGGCCCTGAAAATGTCCAAACCAAACTTCTCGAAAATTTTGCAAAATCTGAAACCTGATTTGGTGATTTACGACATATTGCAGCCGTGGGCTGAACATGTCGTGAATGAACAGAACATTCCAGCAGTCAAGATCCTAACTTCCGGTGCAGCTCTGTTTTCGTATTTTTTCAACTTTCTAAAGAATCCAGGGGTTGAATTCCCTTTCCCTGCTATTTATCTCCCGAAAGTTGAGCAAGTAAAGATGAGAGAAATGTTCGAGAAAGAACCTGATGAAGGGGATCGTCTAGCTGAGGGAAATATGCAAATCATGTTAATGTGTACGTCTAGAACTATAGAGGCCAAATATTTAGATTATTGCACTGAATTGAGCAATTGGAAAGTTGTTCCAGTTGGTCCACCAGTCCAAGATCCAATCACTAATGACGTGGACGACATGGAGCTCATCGATTGGCTAGGAACAAAAGATGAGAATTCAACTGTTTTTGTCTCTTTTGGGAGTGAGTATTTCTTGTCAAAAGAAGATATGGAAGAAGTAGCTTTCGGGTTGGAGTTAAGTGATGTTAATTTCATATGGGTTGCAAGATTTCCGAAAGGTGAAGAGCAAAATCTTGAAGATGTATTGCCAAAAGGTTTTCTTGAAAGAATTGGAGAAAGGGGAAGAGTTTTGGACAAATTTGCACCACAACCAAGAATTCTAAATCACCCGAGTACCGGAGGATTTATAAGTCATTGTGGATGGAATTCAGTAATGGAAAGCGTAGATTTTGGGGTTCCTATAATAGCAATGCCTATGCATAATGATCAACCAATAAATGCTAAGTTGATAGTTGAATTGGGAGTCGCAATGGAAATCGTTAGAGATGATGATGGCAAAATTCACCGAGGAGAAATCACAGAAACTCTTAAAAGTGTCATAATAGGGGAAACAGGGAAAAATTTGAGGGGCAAAGTGAGAGATATCAGCAAGAATTTGAAATCTATAAGAGATGAAGAGATGGATACTGCTGCTCAAGAACTAATTCAACTTTGTAGGAATAGTAATAAGTATACAAATAATGTGGTATGTTGTGATTCAATTAAGTATTAACAAAATAATATTGTATTTGAGGTGCATTGTTTGTCTTCAAAATATATCGAGGTTGAAATAATGAAAAAAATAAAATAGGATGCAACTTATAAATTGATCCTACAATTCGACATTCTCAAATATGACTTTGTTTAGTTTTGAGTTAGTGGTCAAATACATATCTAGACTATCATTGTGCCTTATCCTACCTGAATTATCACATCAGAAGCTGATTAGGTCAACTATCCGTTTTTTCTTTTTTCCTGATTGAATTATCATTATCTACTCAACTAGGTGTATTTTAACACGTATATGGTAATAGTTCATGTAGGAAAATGAAATAACTGATAATAGTTAGGGCAGAAAAAGGGAGAAGGCACAAGAACCCCCCTAGACTATGACCGAAATCACAGAGACACACCTTAACTAATCTAAGGTCCTATTACCCCCTAAACTCATTTTTTGTGTAATTTTGTACACTTTTTGGCTTACGTGGCACACTCCGTGACTCCACTTAAGTGAGGCGCGTGGGAGATGTTTGGAGGTCACGTAGGCCAAAAAGGTGTACAAAATTACAAAAAAAATAAGTTCGGAGGAGGGGGGGTAATAGGACCTTAGTTTAGTTAAGGTGTGTCTCTGGGATTTCGGTCATAGTCTAGAGGGGTACTAGTGCCTTATCCCGACAGAAAAAAGGGAACATCTGATAGTTAGTGTGCAAAACTTGCGTAAAAATAATGATTCAAATGTATTTTTGACCATTATCTCTATAGCTTTCGATATGAATTCTCAAGTCCCATTTCTATCTTATAGTTGTTAATCATGTCCAAACCAATTAAGCCGGTCGGGGATTTAACTCTACACATAACTAGAAAGACTAAAATAGGGGTGACTGATTCGCTAACAATATATATATATATATATATATATCATATTATACTAAAAGTGGGAAGCCACAAAGTTAAAAGTTGAAATATCATTTTACCCCTACACCAAATTAAAATATTAAATATATATACTTAATTAAATAAAAAATAATAATCATTTATTATAAAGTAAATTCCTCCTATTAAATATATTAAATATAATAATTTGTAGGTTTTAATGTTAGCCTACTACTTAATTGAAAGAATTTTTAATCTTCTTATACATGTAGTCTTTTTATCTTCTTTATAAATTTTATCTTATTCTATTTACTAATGGTAGCCTTTTCACTTTTCAGCTTATCTCCTTTTATTAATTATATTATATTATTATTATTATAATTATAAATTTTAAAAGTGAGGAGATATTAAGTCAAAACTTAAAAAATAAAAATAATCAGAAGAAAGTATTACATTTATTCTGAATGAAAATCAACTAAGCTTTTTCCACTTCTCTTAGTTAATTTAAATAACTTAATATAGTAGTATTTGACCTCATGAAAATGTGTATCTTTTGGAATCCAAATCAAATTCACTTAAGTAATTAGTATGTCATGCCTCGGAAAAGCCAAAGAGTTGTATTTGAAGTATGTAAATTAAATAGATACATATACGTGTTTCATCTTCCAAATTAATTTATGTTCTTAATTAATATTGCCTTTAATTTGTTGTAACACTTGACCTTTCAACTTTGTAAGTGAATCTTCATATTCCAAAGCTATATTTTTTTCCTATAAATACAAATCTTTCAATAGTATTTCCATAGAAAGATTTATATGTGATACAATTTTTGTATGTGGAAGACTAGAGAAGCTTTGATCAAGTGAAGAAAATTTCAAGACAAGAGGATTCGTGTCAAAATTATTAGGCATAATATGATTATAGGGATGAATAACACTTCAATTACTAGAATATCAGAGCTTGATGTATTTGTTTATTTTACTTATTTGCCGAGATTAGAACTATGATAAGACCCCTCCATTTATACAGTTGAATGTCACTTCCGTTAACTTGTCTTCCAAGATTTTTAACTCTTTTTTTATAGTCAAAGGTTGAATGTTTATTACTATAGCTTTGTTTCAATTTGCATTATCAATAATTTAATTTTATCATAAAACTAGTGAATTAGCTCGCGCTTCGCGCGATCGTAAAAAATTCGTATTTAGATTTTTATTATATATTTTTATTATTTTTTAATATTAAAATAACGTAAACGTTGAAATATAATTTAAACACAAATTTATAATTTTAATACATAAGTATTTTACAAACTTTTAAAAATGAAACTAATGTCATTTAAGATAAAGCATCACCTACAATTTTATTGAAATATAGAAAGTGGATGAATAGAAATAGTATATTATATACCAAAATGAACAAAGAATTACAAAAAGGAAGGAAAATGTCAAAAAGAAAAATGTAAAACATATATTATGTTGATGGACTTCTCCTAAATAATCAAATATAAAATTATATATAGTTCATTATTCACGTTTCATAGACCACGACACTCATATCTTTTGAAATAGATTTCTTTTGAAAAGATTATAT
>JAJONR010010770.1:0-22350 GCA_029582245.1 Solanum etuberosum
TGTTGCTGACTCCTCGGCTGGCTCATTGACGGGAGCTACGGGCCTGACGCCATTGAAACGTGTGTTAACCATCAGAGGACAGAAGAGGGAAGAAGATTAGATACCAATTTGGATCACCAAATACTAATTGGAATCAAGTCATAGCACGAAAGGAGTAGAAACTAAGAGATTTCCTAAAGTCCTTTAGCCTCTCGAAGAAAAGTACAGACGTTTTCGTACCGTTCTGCAAGACTTTACTAGACTTGTTTTGGTACAACGAGATCAATGAACATAGGGCTCTGATACCAACTTTGTCACGACCCAGACTGTCGTGATTGGCACACACACTAATCCTCTGGTGGGAGAACCATTACAACAACCCGACTAAGCAACTTAATCAAAAACTAAGCATTTAAAGATACGGAAGCAGGTATAAATGACTATGTAATACGGAGTTCCCATAAACTCCGGAAGTTCAACAAAAACTACTAACAAACTATTGCAGAAGTTAACCCACTAGAACTAAAATCATGGTACCAAAACTATTAACCAAGAAGTTTAAGAGAAAATGGCACAAACCCAAAACTAAACATACGAATAAATCTAATTAGAAAGTCTCAGTCCGAAAAGAATGGACTAAACAATAGAGGACCCATGACAGCCTGAAAGAACTGGCTCACCCTTGAATCCGGTCTCGATTAGTGATCTCCTAACTGAGGTCTGACAGTAGCCGCCTGAAGATGCCATGTACTCAACAAATAACGAGCAAGTGAAGTATCAGTACACAAACCACAGTGTACTGGTAGGATCACGCGGCTATTCTTGTAAGCGAAAAATAGGCAAGCAATCACAACATAGTAAACACGCATATACAAAATACATAGATCAGTTATCATTTCAACAGCAGCATATAGTTCCCAATATCAACGACAATAGAAATGAATGTAATAATCACAATGGTCCTCTCATGAAACCCACACCGAAACTATTAGTTTGTCGAAACGTGACACCCGATCCAACATATGTGTCGGAACGTGACACCCGATCCAATATATGTGTCGAAACGTGACACCAGATCCAATATATGTGTCGGAACATGACACCGATCCAATATATGTGTCGGAACGTGACACCCGATTCAATTAGCACAACCACAATCACAATCACATCCGTAATGAACATTACTCATAGTCATACAATCAAGTATTAGGTTCATGGCATGCAATCGTTCACACATTTTCATTTTCATTGGATTTGATTTGCATTTCCCTATTCACATACATGCATGCGTACACTAAAGAAATTAACCGGCATATATCACACAAACAGGAAATCAAAACCATCACCCACCTCGAAACCAAGATTGAATCCTCTAAAGACACTTGAGCCTTCCCCTTCGGGATTCGTTCAGCTTGTTCTTGGTCTAAAAACAATCAATTAACGCAAGGATCAATAAACAAGGCCTAATTTACCCGGATAATAATCAATCTATCTATCCATGGCCAAACCCAAGATCCTAATGTTCAATTAGGTCTTTTTCCACCATTAAATTCAGGTCAAAACCCTTCCCAATGATAATTACCCAAGAATCTAAGTTCTACGGATCGAAAAAAGGATTAGGGGAGTAATAATCTTACCTTTAGCGCTAGAAATTGTGGAAAGCTGTCAAGAACTTGCCCTGGGTCATCTCTTAGCTCTCAAGAATGAAGGTTTGCAGAAAATAATTTTTTGGGGTTTTTACCCAATTTAAGTCACGACTTTCCCACCACAACGGGACCCAACCCACCACAACGGTCTCGCCATGGCGGAACTAACCCCGCCCTGGCGGCTTGCACGTAGACACTAAGTATGAATTTGAGTTCCAAACTTCCATTTCACAACACACCTTCAATCCTTGACGTTCAAAAACTATCCGTTCACGCTAAGAACAATTTCGGAAGTTCCACTCCCCTGAATTCGATTCCGTAAAGTCGTACGGGCTTCCTAACATCTTGGCTATCCACTCATGTGATCAAATTTATAATTAAATCTCCCATCCATTACCAGATTTCCCTACACCTCACCTGACTCAGACTTCGTTCAAATCTGGAGTAGGCTAGGAATTCCTAAGTCACTACTCAAAAGTTTTCTGGCCCAAATTCTTTCCCCATTGGCTTTTCCATAACGACGAGAATATGTCGTTACATTTTCAAAATACCTTGACAAATTAAATAGGGATGTTACGACCAAAATTTTTGAATTTGAATTTGATCTCGAGTGACGCTAACCCACCATAGTGAGAATTTTCATGCTATGGCACCACCAATATAGTGGTTGGATGTCCACTACAGCCGGTTTGACACGATCAACCTTTAGAAAACACAATTTCTTTTAATTTTCCTCCTCTTCTTTAGTGGGAAAAAGGATGAGGGTTACCCCAAAAACCTACTCATCTCTGAATGTAAATAAATAAAGGAGTGAAATCATTAAAAAATTTCAACTAAATATAAAGAAATAAAGGAGTGAAATCATTAAAAATTTACAAAAATACCTACTCATCTCTGAACTCAACATATTAAGCGATATAATAAAAATACACTTTTAACTCTATTTGGGAGATTCTCTAAACGACAACCAACACTATGAGCTACGTGATGATACATTGTCTCTTCCACGCTGCCAGAACTATCCTATATCGTGTCGGGGTATAAAACCTCTCAACTAAGTGGATCCACTAAGCAATAATGATTCATCTAAAAAGTATGATCCTTTATCCATGTCGGCAGACATGATTTATGAGGATTTTGAGTTGTCAAAACTCATCCTCATATTGATGCTCAATACTACTCCCATTAAATATATACTCATGGTCAATGTTTAAAAACATTCTCTTTCTCAATTTGAGGTAATGATTAAAAATATCCTCTTAAAAGTTGTAACTGCTCTGAAATATCTCTGAACTCATAACTCATTTAGAAATCAAAGTTTCTCTTTTCTCAATGTAATAAAATGATACATTTGGGAATACTTAGTTCCCTTGTACTCTTACTCAATTCATATTTTAAAATTCTTTCACAAAACTCATATTTACTTTCTCAGAAACTCAGTTTTAAAAAAATGTTGGAATTAAAAGATTCCCAAAATTTATCCTTTATCTTACCTTTTTATGGTAGTTCAATCCAATACCCCTACAAATTGTAGACATATGACACTTTGTAACGACAAAAAATAATACAATTTATCTAAACATTGTATTCATTAAAATAATACAATATGATACAATACAACACAATACTATATAACATGAAACAATAGGTAACAACCATCCAAATTGAGTGTAAGGTATCCTAAGATCTCCTTCAAGTACAAAAGAAAATTCAAATTGTGCTTGAAAGAGGTTGAAACAAAGAGTTAATTTTTAACTGAAAATGCAGTGATGATAAAAGAAAAAAGAAACAAAAGAAAATGAAGAACCTCAAAATTACTTCTGAACTCATCAAACTTGTATAAAATAATTCCAATGAAGCTAATTTTCTAGTAAAACTTTTCTATATATCTACTAAATTTAAAGTATATCAATATATGTGTAAATTCACAATATCATTTGCAACCTTTTTAGGAAATGAAATTTAATACCTTAAAATATAGTAGTACTGAAGCTCTATATAATCTCCTTTCATATTTTTATCTTGAGATAGTTATAAAAACTCTAAGTAGTCTCTTATGAGTAAGTAAATTAAATTTTAAACTATAGCAGGGAAACTAGAAAATTACATAAACCTATAAATTAACAAAAGAAAACTACAAGATACTAAAACTATGAATCATAAAATAGTAAAAACATAATTAAGTTTCTTTCTATTGACAAGTTGATTAAGAGAGCCTTCACAATTTATACACTTAAAGAGTGCATATATTTTTTATTTGTCTAAATGATATTTGAAGCATCTAAAAGTATGTTTATGCCAATTATTTTTCAAATTATTTGGCTGGCCTATTAAGCGCACAAAGAAATATTCTACATATTTTTCAAGTTTCACGTTGACACGTCAAAATATGCTGAGGTATGTGAAGTGTGAACAATATTTTATGTTTGATTTTTATTTATTCTTCAGATATTCGCAACTGAGTTTAAACATCAGCGAAAACTCAATATCTTCATGGAATATTTAAAAACATAAGCATGTCAATAGTAAATCTGATAGGACCGTTGGACAAGATGAATTTGATTGATCATGCTACAGAAAAGATTATATTTTGGTATTGGCTTGTTGCTGGTGTTACACATGAGCTTACTTATTTTTCTGATATTTTTACTGAACTACCTTTTGAAAATTATTCATAGAGCTATGTTTTTGTTTCTCGTGTCTCCCCTTCCATGAATTTCTTGAAGCAAGGTGCAAAAGCCTAGTAGAGAAAGAAGTAGCTGCCAAAGCTATTTTCAAAGACACTTTCAACGACGACGACTCTTCAGCTGCCACCACTTCAGCCTGTGACACTGACAAAAACGATGAGAAATACGAGTAGAAGAGACTCGCCAAGAAGCAAAGGATTCTTATAAACTATTTGGGATGAAGTAAGTTTGCATTAGGTTTGGCATTTCTTAAGAATAGTTTGTCTAGAAAAATATATAGCTACTTCAGATTTTCTTTCATTAAATAATCTTCATAGTACCATAACAATCTAAATGTTTCTGATGAAAACTAACAAGTGTAGGTCTGACATATTGTTGTTGCTCGCGTCAGTAAGTTTATTTTTTCTCACTATATGGCATATACTACCTCCGTCCACTTTTATTTTTCATGTTGCGCTTTTCGAAAGTCAATTTAATTAATTTTCAAAGTTAAATTAAATTACATTAATTTGATATTTTAAACAAAAAATTTAAATATTCAAAAACTATACGAAAAGTACTATAAATTACAATTTCTTGCATATCAATATGATGAAAAAATATATCGTAAAATGTTAGTCAAGTTATTATAGTGTGGGTCTAAAAAAAAGAAAATATGGAAATTAAAAATGGACGGAGGGAGTACTATTTATCTTGTTTACTAGTATTTCATAATTATACAAGGAAACTATGAAACATTCTCAAACAATTTCAATTGTTATCGTGCTATCTAAACTTTTGTTAGAGAACTCAGAGGTATGAGTATCAAAGCATGTGAATTTTTTATTTTTATATATGATGTTAAAGACAGAAAAACAGTCATGTTCACCTAGTTTTCTCGTTGTATTCTTCTATCTTACAGGTGAAATGTGTCACTGGCTCAAGTGAATACTTTGTGCAGCCTTTTACTTTCTTTTGATGCAGTTACAATAGATAAAAGTTATTTTCTCTATCTATTTGAGCTCTTTCAAAGGCTTTTAATTATGATTTGGTTATTACTCAAGTTGATTTGGATGGCTATGGTGTTGCTTTTTGTTTTAGTCTTAATTACAGAAGATGACTATGAGAGAAGCTACCTTAGTTTTGTTTTGCTACGATGTATAAAGTCCATGTCCAGCTGAATATTATACATAATAATATTGTTGATTAAACATGTTGAAATCGAATGGAAAGAATATAGGGGATTCATATAATTGACCCTAACAAATTTTTAATTGAAGAGTAGTTGTTTTAATGTCTGTTCATAATTATAAATTAAATTCTCATATCATGTAAGTATTATTATTTAATTTGAAGAATAGTTAATGTGGTCTTTTGTAGAAAATCAATTTCCAGAATTATTCTTACCAATAAAATTGTTAACATTGTCTTTTAACAGATCTTGAATTTGAACACTGAAGAATCGATTGAGAATTGTGGAGCATCTATTACCAAGTGAAAAAGTTAAAGAATTGCTGACGCACAGGAGACCTACTTTCTATTTTATTAGGAATTGTCTAAAATATTCTCATTTTCATATTTTTCTACCATTCTATTTTATATTCTTGTTAGGAGTCGAGAGATGATTTCATACTTTAGGAATAGTGGTGTTTAGTTCTTTATAATTAACTTGGAAAGTTTATATGAATAATGTATTTTTAGATTTCTTTATGGGAATGAATATGAAAGAAAAATTACTTATTAGTTTATGTGTATATATATATATATATATAAATGGTTAAAATAAAGTGCTTAAAAGAACACTTCTAGCGACCGGATTTGTTGTCATTATTGAAGAACTCTAACACCTAGAATGACATATTTTCGAAAGGAAAGTATGGTCGCTAAAAGGAGGTATAACGACCTGATTTTTTGTTGTCGTTAAAGAATTTTTAATGACCGGATTGTAAATCCGGTCGTTAACTTTTAACTATAGAGCTTTTAGCGACCGGTGATGACCAAATTTTTTCTGGTCTTTATTGATTATAGTGACCGTATTAAGGCTTTTAACGGCCATATTTTCCGTCGTTAAAGGTATTTTTTTTCTTGTAGATATAGGTTCATATCATGAGGATGATATCCATAATTTTATGGAGTAAGATTGAGATCAATGGGCTAAAGTCTTTGCCCCTCATTCTTTGAACTGAACATAGATGTAAATATGTCTGTAGTGTATGAGCATAGGTCATGAACATAATTTTGATAATATAGGCATCAACCGGATGTTATAATGACTAATAAACTTTGAGGAATACACTAGAGTATGAATCGATCGATATATCACTTTAACTCTTTCCGAAGACATCACTATTTGATTCTCAACACTTGACTTTGTTTCTCAGCTTATCATTTCCCCTTTAGGTCTAAAGCTGACACTTTAAAGTAATGGATATATTCTATCATCTCAAAACTAGTCTATATTTGGTTTTCTTACTTAGAAAAGGCTAATCTTATGGCTACTGAACTCTTCATGCACATACACTAAGATTCCTTCTAAGTTTTCTTTCTCAGATGCTTCTCATAACTTCTTCTCGTTAGCTTCTAAGGTCGCTTCATCTAAATCTTAAGGAAAAAATAATGCTTACATCAGCATATTCCATATTGACAGCTCAAATATACTATCTAGGAATACATGAAAAACAATAACTTAATTGGAACCTACTACAAACGATCTCGGGTACACCCCTTAATGCTTTTGCTAATCTAATGACTTAGATTCACTTCATTTATCTCATCTAATTCATACTACCGCACTTGTACCACTCACATTTATAGAAAAGTAACACCTTCATTCCTCACGTAGTTTATGTCAAACTTACTAGATCAGATCTTAAAACTAACATCATCACCCTCGTGTTGCCATCTCTTTTTTTCCACAACACTCATCTCAAATTCAAGATTAGTGTCTAGTACTAAACATGGGCTGCAACCACTTCTCATATACTACACTAACTTACAACTACTAGATAGAATCAATAAAATACTAGATCCCTAAAACCTAATGGAAATGTAATCGATCTTTGCCTCATAGTCTATCTAATTACAACCTATCAACATATTCTCTTTCACAACCTAAGTACTATTTACCAACTCACTATACATCATACCCCAATTAATTCTATAACCCTCTGAATACCATAGAGCTCTGACTTCCAAAAATCATAAGCATAGAATAGATCTATCACCTCATGAATAATCTACTCTTCTATTCTACAACTATACTTGTTCTTCACTAACAAAAAAACACATTGACATACACTCATTTCTTGTTAAAGTATACTCTAACTTATCCTAACTTGTAACTATTTCTCTATCTCCTATCATGAAATCCACACCAAATTATTATTCTTTAGCCTACACATAAAGGAAAACTCCTCAATAATGAATAACTAAGCACATGACTGCAACAACATAATTACCTCATCAATATCTCCCAATCATAAATTACTATACCTCTGTATACTTTCTTCTAACTCTGGTCACTTTTACTACTACTTCTTATAACATCATAACTCATACTATATTTTTGGGTGAAAATACTACCCAAACTCTAAAACATACTTCCTCATAAGGGTCTTAACTAAAACAAGGTTTAAGGAAGAGAGTCTTGGAGTACATCTCACTTTTAGCTCGAACACACGATTCATATGAATAGGAGTGCATTCTATTGAATCTCAACACTTAAGCTCACTCACGGGCTTCTCTCAATCCCTCTATAATGTCATGACTTTCGGAAGATTTTTGTTGAAAACAACTCATCTATAAGGATCTGGGCTTTTATTTGCAACCACCTTGAGTATGAGGAGTAATTGATTGGATTTGAGAAACGCACCAGTATGAATAGATTCCTTATGACATAGTTCTATTGCATGATTTAAAGTATGAAAGAAGGGAAACTTTTCTTAAATATCTATAGTGCCTAATTTATAGAAGTGGGGCCCTCATAATAATAAATAAGATCCTACTGACACGGCTTCGTAGACACCCTAGGACACTTGAACTCTGTGCTCGATCTGATACCAAATTTGTCATGACCAAGCCTACATCCTGGACGTGGCCGACACTCACGAACCATTGTTGGCCCCTAAGAAAAACCTCATCCAGGCTAACTACAAGTGGAAGACTAACTCATGCATACACAAGCATCAAACTGAAAGAATTATTAAATCAACAGCGTAATAAATCTCAAACCTCTCTGAATATACTAAGTATAAAATATCTAAAACTGAAAGACTCTCCGAAACTATCTCAACATACTCTTGTTGAGGATTCTAGGAACTTGTATCTGCATCATAAAAAGATACAGGTCGAATGATATTTATACATTGAATGTATGAGTATGTAATATATCTGAATATCAAATAATTGAATTAAAAGACTACAATATATATAGATATATACTCAATTGAATATAAAGAAATAAAGGAGTAAAACCATTTAAACTTTACAAAAATACTTACTCATCTCTGAACTCAACATATTAAATGATATAATAAAAATACACTTTTAACTCTATTTGAGAGATTCTTGAACCGATAACCATCACTATGAGCTCGTGATGATACAACGTCTCGCCCACTCTACCAAAACTGTCTTATACCGTATCGGGATATAGAACCTCTCAACTAAGTTGATCCACTAAGCAATAAGGATTCATCTAAAAAGTATGATCCTTTACCCATGTTGGAAGATATGGTTTATGAAGATTTTAAGTTTTCTGAACTCATCCCCATATTAGTGCTCAATACTACTCCCAATAAGTATATAGTCACGTTGAATGTTTAAAACCATTCTCTTTTTTCAATTTGAGGTAATTACTCAAAATATCCTCTTGAAAGAGGTAACTACTCTGAAATATCTCTAAACTTATAACTCAATTAGAAATTAAAGTTACTCTTTTATCAATGTAATAAAATGATTCATTTGGGAATACTTAGTTCCCTTTTACTCTTACTCAATTCATATTTTAAAATTCTTTCTCAAAACTCATATTTTCTTTCTCAAATACTCAATTTAAAACAAAATGCCGGCTTTAAAAGATTCTCAAAATTTATACCGAAAAATAGGGTTCATGCTGAAATATAGACATGAACAACTCAACTCAAGGTTCGCCATAACAATATAGAAAAACTCAATACTCAGAACTCAACGATACTACTCATCTCAAGAATACTCAATTAATAGGGTTCATGCTGGAATATAGACATGAGAGAATCAACTCAAGAATCTCAATGCATAACATATAACAACTCAACCATTATAAATACAACTCAAAACTCAACAACAAGTTCATCTCAAGAATTCTCAAACTAAGGGTATAACCCTAGATTAAACTTTTACTGACTAAATTAAGATGTAGGGCATGAGGACGAACTTGGTCCATCACTAAGAATAGCCTTACATACTTGGAAGAACAATGTTCTTGAAGAATCTTGATTAGAAGATTTGAAACCCTAGCTTGAAGGAGAACAATCAAGAAAACCTTTCTTGAGATTCTTGAATTAGTTTCTTGAAAACTCTCTTGCCAACAATAAGGATTTTCATTAATAATTCATAATTGTACGTAGAAATTTGAGTTGGAAAGAAAGAAATTCTTTGAGGACTTACCTTGAAGAAGAATCTTTAAAAATATTGGAAGAATCTTGAATGGAAATCCTATGCTTTAATTTTCCTTAGGGTTTTGCCTCAGGGTTTGAGAGAAAAGAGAATGAGGGATTAAGAGATGAAAATCTGATTGTTTTGGGCCTTTAGTTAGTCAAAAAAATCGTTTAGGGTTTTTTAGAGGTAAAAAGACAAAAAGGACCCCTTTTAATGTCTTCCCGTCAGCTAATTCTTCATTGCACTATATCAGGTTACTAAAGGGTCATAACTTTTTACTCGAAACCCGGATTGTTGCAAAATTGGTGGCAATGGAAAGAAGATTCAAATACCTTTGATTTGATAGGTTATGGGCCACATCACTCTTTAAATTCTAAGAGATATGGTCGTTTAAAGTTTACCCAAATAGTATCTTACATAAAAACTTAATTGGTAAGGAAACTTACAACCGAACTTTGTGTTAAGAGATTCTAGTGACCTTAATTGATATCCAAAATCGTTCCCACAATAAAGAATTGACCTTAACATCTAAGAAAAATTAAGAATCACTCGGTACAATCCTATTCACAATGAAAAATGGTTCTGGTCTTAACTTAAAAAATTCCAGGATGCTACACCTTATAAGTTTTCCGAAGATTGGATGTATAGGCCTTCGGGCACGGAGTCTTTGTGGATGTCCGCATGGTCATGGTTGTTTAAGATGGTAATGGACTTGATTAGCTAATGTTAACCTTATGATGATTGTTGGGTTTTATCCAAGGTGTGGTTATTATGGGCTTTCGAATTATGAGTTGGAAATTGCTTGGGAAGAATCTTTTGGAGTAGTTGATTGTTGTTTTGTTTCCCGTTTATGTTATATGTGCTTTCTAACTATTTCGTTAGTATTACATGTTTAATGTATGGTTATGGAAATTGAAGGAGTAAAAACTTAAATTTTAGTTTGTGTCAATCTCATGAAATGAATGTATTTACATGGGTGTACAAATGTGATTTAATGTATTGTGATTGTGATGTGTAATTGTCGATTGGCTCGGGTACCATGCCTGGTACATACTAATGGTTGGCTCGGATACTACGCGTAAACATACTAACGATTGGATTGAGTACAGTGTTTGGTACATGATATATCTCTTAGTTGGATCAGATACCACGCCTAGTATATATTTGGTTGGCTTGGTTACAATGTCTGGTACATGATATCTATATGGTTGGTTCAGGTACCAAACCAGTACAAATTACTAACTGTTGGCTTGGGTAAAATGCCTAGTAAATATGCTTGTTTTTGTTTAGGTTCCATGAGTGAACCGAGTTTACTTCTTCATAATGTGACTGTTACATGTTGTTCTATGAGTGATTGAGTATTTTGTTAGGTGCTGATGAGATCATTGTAAATATCAAGAGTGTATGTAAAACACCGTAGGTGAAATTTTTAGGGATCCTTGGGTGGTTCCAAGTACATGAAAGATGTGTCGAGACCAGGGTGTGGGAATGAGAGCCTAAGGGTGAGTAGTAGACCTACTAATAGAATTAGGGGTGGATTTTGATTTAGGAACGGAATCAGTAGAATAATTTTGGTGTGGGTAGAATGACTGGTTTCGAAAAAAGATATGTGATAGAAAGGTTAGGTTATGATCTGATATGAGGGTGGAATGGCATAAAAGGTAGATTTGAAAGCAGAAGGAGGTGGGGTGACTTGAGATAGAGCGTAGGAGTTCGTAAGGGGGTATTACTAGGTAGAATGGGTGGTGATTGAAGGAGCAGTGTCATAATTATATCTCCAAGTTTCATGTCTGTTGATATTTTGTATGATATTATGTGTCAGATTCAGATTAACCGATGATGCCTACCAGTACGTGTGGTTTAACTGATACTACTCTTGCTTTTCCACTTCACAAATTCAAAGGATTCCAATTCGTCATGATGTTTGTTTCTTTTTGACTTTGATGTACAGTTTTTTTTTTTTTTGGTTCAATTCAAACATCCATAATGCCTTGTGTTGTTATGTGTTAATGATCAAGCAATGTCTTTGTGTCATCATAAAATTGTTCGCTATTACACTGGGTTTATATGAAGTGTTTTATTTTGTGCCTACTTATAGATGTTGTTTGTGTTAGCGGAAACAAGTCCCTCAAAGAATTTATGGAAGAAGAAACTTCATGAGATGACCGATATTAGATCTCAACACTAGATACAACTTTTTTGAAATTATGGTCCATTTGTTCGTGAAAACAATGGAAGCATTGTTCCACAAACTGATGTCTTGGTTAATCATAGGTTGAAGGTCCCCACAAATGTATCAATTTATATATGAAATAGATGATATTGGTTTTTAAATGGTTGGAGTATTGTAAATGGATCTAAATTGCCTATTATTTCTGGTCATGGAATGCTAACTGAATATGAGTGAGCACTCATATTTAGTTAACAATCCACGACAAGATATAACATGCAACTCAGATCGATTTACAGTACGCCCACCATTTAAAAATCAATCATATCTATTTTCCGTATAAATTGATGGATTTCTAGGGACCTCCAACATATGATTAACCAAGACATGATTTCGTGGAACACTACTTCCATTGTTTTCACAAACAAATGGACCACAATTTTCTGGAAAATTGCGGATAGTATCAACTTTAAGGCACTTAAATGTGGATTGAGATCTAGTATCCACCATCCGATGAAGTTTTTTCTTCCGTAACTTCTTCGTGGGACTTGTTTCCGCTAGCACATACAACATCTTTAAGTAGGCACAACAGAAAACCCTTCATATAAATCGAGTATAATAGCAGAAAATTTTACGATAACAGAAATACATTGTATGATTATTAATACCTAACAAGACAAGGCATTATCAATGTTTGAATTGAAACACAAAAAAATGTTACTGCAAAGCAAAAAAAGAAACAACATCATGACGAATTAAAATCCTTTGAATTTGGGGGGGGGGGGGAGGGGGAATTAGTGCCATAGGAAGAGTGGGAAGTAGAATCATTTAACACTCCACATTAAACTTATGGAACCTTATAATTAAACACTTGCTGCAGAAAATAGTCTTGCAATAAATGAATAATTTTGTCTTAGGGAAGAAGAAAAGGGGTTGATGCAATTTGACGAATTCAAAATAAATCAGTGAAATTAATTGTCTAAAAGTACTCGTGTGGGTATAATCTCATTATAATTAAAATGAAAATATTATTAAATATGAAATTTTGTTAAAAAGGAAAAAATTATCAAATAAATTGAAATAGAAAAAGTAACAAAATAATACTCTGTTTGATTAGTTGAAAATATTTTCTTTTGTTAGAAGTGATTTTATAAAAAGTATTTAGAAAATAAAAAAACTATATTTGGCTAATTATTTTGAAATTACCTTTATCAATATTAGAGCACTATTATATGCTAGCCTATATTTCAAAAGAACTTCTAAGAAAATTACAAATTGGTTTTTATTGTTCTTAATCTTCATAATTACGATAAATGAGAAAGACTTTGAAATATTCAAATGTTAGCTAAAGGCTATTCTATTTTAATGATACAAGATCAGATTAAATAGGAAAAGAGAATTAAAATTACTAAAATCTAATAAAAGTTGAGAGTAGAACATGTTTTTGTGCCTTATCCATGTATCCTTCGTCTTATATTGAAAATTATTAAAAATCCTACTAACAAAAAAGAGAAAAATGTTACAAATGAAAGAAATTTGCAGATTTTTTAAAATCATTTATTTTGAACTAAATTAGAATTATCCATAGTAGATCCCAAAAATTTTAAAATTTTCTAGAGAACGATAACCAACTGTAAGGCAACTTAGGACACAAACCCTTGAAGTATAAACTTCAGAATACAAGTATCGAATTTAAATAAAGAAGATATCGAGAGAATAAAATGATTTCAGTGATAAAAATCTAACGTTAAACTCATTATATTAAAATTTTAACTCCGCCTTTAGTTCTCAACTCGGCTTACAGAGTTAGTCACCTTTATTCCTTAGCATGCCTTAGAGGCGTTTCTCAAAGGCCTCACTCAAGGGCAAATCCAATGTCGTTACAGGTTGGGCAAAAGCTCAAAGAGACTTGTATTAAAAACATACATATAGGAATAATTTATCTTGAATCCATATGAACAAAAATAATTGTAAATCAAACTTTAGAAACTAATTTTTTTGACTTTGTTTCTGATCTAAGCATGAAACGAGTGTAAAAAAAGTCATTTAAACATGTGAAACAACTTGTAGGCAAACAACAGGATCAACATTAAGTGATACGAGAGAGATAAAATTAAAGAACTTAAACATCAAGAAAACAAACAACTTACTTTAAGTACGAATTCAAGTATTGGCTTCGTAAGATCCAAAATATTTCTAAAACCAAAATCCCAAAACACAAAACATTGCCCAAAAATATCATAGGAAGATAGAACATGGGTATGCCAATAGCCCAATACCAAACTCCTATTTATACTAGAAAAAAGTGAAAGTCAAATTAGGTATGGAATTGATTTTTATTCAAATTGTGTTTCTTTACATCAAATTTCCATATCAAAACAAGGCAAGTCAATTACAAAGTTACTCATAATAACAGTGGTGGAAAAATAAGGTATGCAATTATATTAATTTTTATTCAAATTAGATCTTTACATTAATAAGTTTCTAAGTCAATTACAAAATACACATAAAAAAAGTGAAGGCTAAATTAGGTATGCAATTGATTTTTATTCAAACTTGATTTCTTTACATTAATAAGTTTCCATATCAAACAAGGTTAGTCAATTACAATACACATGATAAAAGTGAAGATAAATTAAGGTATGCAATTGATTTTTATTCAATTTTTTTCAAACAAGTCTTTTACTTATTTATCATTTGGCTTCACGTGTCGGATCCAATTACAAAAGGTCTAACAAGACAGGGAGTTGAGAGATCATCAAAGAAATCATCATGGCGGTAACTCTACCTAGCAGATCAGAGATCCCAAGAGATTAGTTAAAGAAGATCAAAAAAAGTTGTGACTGACGGTTCGACTTTGTCAATAACTCAATCTATTTTCATGATGATCAATACAATGTACATGAACAAGGATAAAACATTAAGACTTTTTAACGAGTTGATAAAACTTAATGTTTTTTGATGGTTTCTATTTTGGGTAGATTTGACCAAAATGTATATCTATGCAATAACACGGTTAGAAATCACTTATAAGAGTGTGAAGTGTAAGACGCTTCAAAAAGGATGATTGTAAAAGCACATTCTGTATACAATCATGAAACCAGAAGGATTTCAATGCTAAACGAAAACAATAGTGAGAACCATATATTGTAAAGGATTGATTATGTATATGTGACATGTGGTTGTCTAGGCATACACCAAATCTTGACAGTTCAAAGATATCAAATCTACCTATCTATAGAGTATATCCGATATATGTTCACTATGGAAAGTTCAAAGGCAAACATACTTAGCCAGATGTAATTAATTCTCACTTGTAGAGTACATACTTGTAAGTTTCTTTTTTGTTAAATTCATTCCTCATTCATGCAGGAGATTGTTAGGTTTTCAAAGGTGTGAATAGAAATTGAAGAGTTGTCATTTTTCTTAAGACTTGTGACTTTTTTGAAGCGTTGTGAGTTTTCAAAAAAATTGTGACTTTTCCAAAGGGTTGTGACCTTTTTGATAATATACAATAAGCATCTGTTCACACTACCCTTTGTTGTTTATAAAGATAAAGGTTTCCTATCATTTTTTAACAACAAATTTTTTGAACTTCTTATTTTGCACAAACAAATGGTGCTTGTGTACTTTACTGCCTTTGAGTCGTTCATTGGCACAATTATTTTAGGTACCAATACATCGGTGAGTAAGATCGTTCTATCCTGGGAGGATATATTCCATTAACCTGAGGTACTTGAGGGGAACAATTTTCTTAAGGACACACGGTGCATTCAATGGACTCAATTTTCTTCTTGTCAATATTGTTTATTTTTTGTTGCAGATCATATTTTCTTTATTGGTTTTAACTTTCTAGTTTTGAAAATATACCTTAAAGTTTGTTGTTTCTTACAAAGTTCTGTAAAGTTATTGTTCTAAATATTTTAGTAATACAGATCGACAACAAAAGGCTCAAAACAACCATATGGGTCCTTACAATCCATATATGTCACGACCCAAATATCGAGTGTGATGACACCTGCCTCATCCCACTAAGAGAGATTAGAGTAAATAACCCTCGAAAAGGGTAAATGTGGAAGTAAGAATCAAATTAAGAACTAAACATAACATAAGAATGCAGATCTCATAACATAGCAGAACTATCCCCAAAATCTGGTGTCACGTGTAAAGTCACTAAGTAAAACAACATATTCAAAAGAAATACAAGTTTGAATGTCTAAAATACTAGAATGGTATAAAGACATATTCAAGACTATGCGATGTCTGCCGAGATGGCTAGCAGCTACCTCACGAACTCTAAAGGTGGGCCTCAGACAAAAATGAAAGAGGTATGATAAAGACGATCTGGCTTCGTAACCTACACAAGTGTAAAAAGAAAGGGATTGAGTTCCAAACAACAATGATAATCAACAAATATTCCTAGCTGATCCTAAGTAAAGTCATACCGAACACAAAATACCCGGACATACCTTCTGAACATCCATAAAGTGCAACCTGCATAATAATCAGAACATGCCATGCTAACAGTTTCACAAGTAATGGAGCAACATAGTACAAGTAATACACCATAATTCACACATTAGAGTCTCCATAGCGTCATCACAACCTTTCATATTCAAATAACCATGAACATACCATCTCACTCATAAAGGTCAGAATCATATGAGGTGCAATGTAAATGTCATATAGAGTGATGCATGTAGATCATGTTGATACACACCCACTGCCTAGCATCTTGGGACCCATGGAGGACATATCGGTCTTTGTACCTCCAAGTCACATAGAACATCCCTCGAATTTAGTATCAACAACAACGTGTGGCACGTCCCTTGAAAATAGTATCAACCACGGCGCATGGCACATCCCTTAAAAATGGTTCATCCTCTTTGTTTCTCTCTTTCATCACTTTCAAAAAGTATCCATCACAACAGTGCCTCATAGCCAATTGAAATAGGCATGTTCCTATGCATAATGAGAGGATGATAAATTCCACATCAATAACCAATCACATATAATCATGACATATTATCAAAATGAGTCAATATAACCATTCAAGTCACTCGTGCCACATCACACATTATTGTGAAACCTCAAAAATTTGATCTAAGAATGAAAAAGAGAGAAGGTCAAAACCACGGAGGGGTCCACGGGTTCTGAAGAGGACCATGACCCCTCACCCTACTCGTGAAGTTTCACCTAGCCAAGGTGAGGGACCATGGACTATTAAAAAGTCTGTGGAGATTCACACGGACCGTGAATTTGTCTGTGAAAAGGGGCACAAAACCCCCAAGCTTCTGTGAAGGACCACGGACTGCTAAACGGTTCGTGAAGTCGTCTGTGAAAAAGACTTATCAGACTTTGAGTTTTGGGATAACTTCACACAATCATATATCTCAGCACAAAATAAACTAGCTGGCCCATGACCTATCAAATTAAAGGTCTTTGAGTCCTCTTTCCAACACAACCAAGTTCGCCTAATTCTGAGACTAAGGAAAAAGTTATGCTCATTTTAGTGAAGCTCTGTCGGGCAGGGCATAATGACGACCCACTAGACTGGCCGTCATTCCTTAGACGGCCCGTCAAGCCCCTCAAGAAGGTCACTTCATCAGCTTTAAGTCAGGGTCGTATTGGTCTTTTCCTGTATGCATTTGGTACTTAAACTACGACATTTGGTAGTTAAACTACGTCATTTTACTTCATCTAAGCCTAGTAACCTATTCAGAAACTGCCTAAAACCCTCAATCTCCTAAAATGATCTAACTTAGAAAGAAAAGAAGAGAAAGAGTCTGCAGTTTCTCCCAAGATAAAACAGAGGTCTTCTTTAACTTAAGCTCTTAAATCCATAGAATTTCTCTGCAATTGTTGTCACCTCGTATGTGGGATTTCACTAGTGAGTTTCTTTCACCAATTAGGTCCCTAGAATTCAGTCAATTCTTTAGTTTCTCCATAAATTGTTCAGACCTAGGGTTCCTAAATCTTAGGGATCCCTTTCAGTTCAGCTGCTACAGTCTTGATAATGTTAATTACATGTTTATTAGAGAATTAGTGTAGTCCGATGTATAGAACTAAGAAACCCTATCTTGTGTTAATTATTAGTATTTCATGCATTATACTTGCTAGGCAGATTAGTCAGACAATCATGCTGCAGAATTTGAATGCCATACCTTTCAGTATATGTATGTTGCATTCTCAGATAATAAACAGTATTTTGAGATACTCAGTATTTCAGTTGCATTTTAGCTTTATATTCAATTGGGAGAAGACCTAGCACCTCGTTGGACTAGGAATCAGCGTACCCTCAAGTCCCAGAATTACATGCCCCCGTGGGATTATTATTCCCCTCTATTGGGCACCAGGTTTAGTGATCACGCCACAGTCATACCTTTATACCCCGAAAAGGTAAATTGGGTCCTCTCAATTTGGAGTATACATCGGACTCCATGTTTATATCACGTGGTTTATGTCGGTAAATAGTATCTCCCACAGCAAGATTCATATTGCATTAACCATGTATTCAACATTTATTTTAGTATTCAATTCAGCATGATATCTTCATAATTAGTGCTTGGTCATTGCATCCAGCTCAGTTTTCAGTATGCTTCAGTATATCTATTTCCATGTTTAGTTGTTATATTTTTCAGCTTAGCATATATCTTGCATGCTTAGTACATTCAATGTACTGACGCATACTTTTTTGATACATCGTTGTATGATGTAGGTTTAGGCGCTCAGCATCCAGACCGCGCTTAGCTCGATTTCCAGTCTATACTCAGCAGTTTCAGTGGTGAGTCCTCATCATCCGATGATGTTTCTTTATGCTTTTAATTTAGTTAGTTCGTTACTAGTTACACTATTTTAGAGTTAGCTGGGGACTTTTCCCACTAGCTCATCAGTATTAGAGGCTTTCAAACATAGAGTCAAACTCAGTTGTTTTGTTTGGGTTGTTCCACATTTGAACTCAGTTATATTCTTAGTTGAACTCTTTTAGATTTACTCATCTATAAGTTAGGCTTCCGCTTACTTAGAATTATTCCAGTATGCTTGTGATATGCTAGCTTTAGGGTTAGCTTGGGTAACTTGTCACCCTAGGTCTCATGTTACGTCTAGGGGCTAGTCTCGGGGAATGACAATTATCATATAAACAATATCAGTTTCCCCACATGTTCCTTACAAATATTCGCAACATTTGATAACAAGTGTATTATACGAGGACCTTCACAATTCCCCATTACTTTCAATCATCCAACAAATCATACAAGGTTCAATACAGTTAACAAAATGTCATAGAGGTCAACTTGCCTTAAAAGAGAATAAGATCAACTCAACATTTGAGCCTTCCCTCTACGATGAGTCTCCGAGTCCACAAAATCTAATCAAATGTAGAATCTTTATAAGAAAACATAAACATTGAGACCTATGATGCTAATTTTGGAAACCGTGTCCAAATCGACCCAAAAGAGTCATTCATGAGGTCCAAGGGTAATTTCTAGATTTTTTATGCAAAATAAGAACACCCAATGAATTAGGAACTCACAAGTGCAATCGAATCATAGAACGAGTTAAAAACATACTTGAAACTCCAATTTCCTTAAAATTCCATTTTCATGAAAACCCCTCAAAGTTTAAATTTAAAAACAAGGATTTAACGCCAAAATCATGAAACAATAACTGGGTAATGAAAGGTTGGGGTTAAACTCACTTACCCAATCAATTAACCTTGAAACCCCTCTTTAAAAACGCCTTCCAAGAGTTCTCAAAGTTCAAAAATGGTGAAATGAGGAAGAAATCTTGATGTTGAGAATTAAAAATCTGCTAGGTAACTTACCCTACGCAATCACACCCCCTCCACGCGATAGTAGGAGAAAATATGGTTAACTAATTAATTGACTTTCACAATCGCGACAAGGGCCATCAAATCACAACGCTCAAGAGTTTAGCCCTATGTGATCCCGTAGACAACCCACGATCGTGATGCACAACTTAAAACACTAACGGGATTGCTGAAGAGGATCACGTGACTGCGATGAACATCAGATAATAGAACAACAACAAAAAAACATTAAGACTAAAAATCCTTCGAACGGACCCTCGAATTTGTTCAGAATCTCGTGCGCACATATAAGATATACTACCCTACTAACTTTGATATTTCGAACTTAAAGGAATAATCGAAACATATATTTGAGGTCTCTTTGACCTAACTCAGGTTAATTTCACAATAAACTAATTTGAAAATCGTTAAAGTTGCAATAAACTACCATTCCTAGACCAAATTCCGCATTCAAGATATGATGGAACTGACAGAATTCCATTCTGAGACTCGTAGCTCCAGATGATTACTAAAGTATCTTATATCAACTCAAGAGTCCCCAAAACTTTAAAACTTACAAAAATCATACTGTTTCGATAACATTATAAAACTAGTCTAATATATTGATCCAACATGACTCGGGGTAACTATCAGGGGGGATAAAATGGTAATTTCTAAAATTTCCAAAAATGATCTTCTGGGTCGTCACAATCTATCTAGTTAACGTTTTACATATTGTAATTTTGCTATGCTACTGAGGACAACTACAAAAAAATATTGGTCACTGATGGAACTTTAATTTTTTTTTTTTTAACAATAATAACAAGCATGGTAAATGATAAATCATTGAATTGTAATGTTCCCCTACAATCATTTTCATTGGAAAAATGTTCTGGTCCTTTTGTTTATTGGGGAGAAACCTAGTTGTTAGTCAATTGGGCATTCAAATTTTTCTTGATGAGTGCACAAAAAATATACTAGAGTGTTGTTTGCTAGGGTTCTTGTGGAACTAAGTCAATGAAATCAAATACTTAACATGATCGCAAAACAAAGTTATAAGCCTAGAACCTAACTCAGAGCCATATCCCTAGATTTATCTTCTCTGTGAAAAATCCTTATATATTTATAACTTTATATTACTTTCTAGTTTTAATATAATCATCAACCACCCGCATCTTGATATTAGATAGCTCGAATAAATAATTAGAACTTGTTTAATTTAGTAAATAGTTAATCATAACTCCCAATCTGTTCGGCATCTGATTGCTTACAATCACTTTATTGCTTGTACGATCACGTACACTTGTATGTGCTATTGGGATCCATCACGTAGCATTATGGATAAAGTTATGGAAATAACTCAATGATCACAAGCAGTGCAAAATTAAAATGCAGCATAATGTTTTGTTTATAACATTTGATTTTAGCCTTGTACTTGTTGTATTCTAAATCAATAAAATATTTTAAAAAATGGCTTTCCTTTAGAACCAGACACTAATTCATCAAGATAGTCTAGGTATTTTGATAAACTATTGAAGATAGTTTTGGTAGGTAACACAAACACCTAATGGTTCAGGTATCAAATTCAAAAAAATATGATACTTCATGTGTGTTTCTAACCATTATATCTTATATTTCAAAAGTTTCTTCCTTTCTCCTTGTCACTCTCCGAGCCTACACCCTGAGTGAGACGGGAACTCGAGAACCATTGCTGGCCCCAGGCGAACCCTTGTCCTGGCTCAACTCTCAGCGGAAGACTTACTCAACATAAGATAAACTTTACTTAACTGTCTCAAAAGATAAACTCAGAATGCTTAGAAATAAACATTTAACTAGCCAAAGAGGCAACTCAAGACTCAACATAAGCAACTGAAAATGAAAAGACTCATTGTAACACCCCGTATCCGAAAACAGACCAAACCAGCAGATTTCCAGAAGTTGCACGTGCAACCCACGGTTGCCACCCATAGACCGTAGGGTGACCCAAGCCCATCCTGGTGGTCCGTGGATGGCCACCTACAACCCTCTCCAGAAACTCAGACAAAAACTATTCTAAGGCATGACCCACGGTCGGACAGGACAGATCATGGATTAGTCCACAGACCGTGGATCCGTCTGTAGGTCGAGAGTCTCCGGACCCCTCAGATACTGGTCTCTGAAGTTGATCAACGGACTGACAAGACGGATTGTGGATCAGTCCACGGACCGTCTGTAACACCCCAGAAATTTTTTGAGCTAAGACTCGAACCATCCTTCGTTGTGAGTAGGATTTTACCGAGGAATTTAAAATATCTTAAGTGTTAAGGTCACTAGATGTATCACCTTGAGTTCCAAAAAGAACTAAATTGGAAATAGCAAAATCTGAAATTTTGCAAGTTATGCTTAAGTTATGAGTTTTGGGTCAACTTCAAATGACCATAACTCTTAGTACAAGATGAGTTA
>JAJONR010010771.1:0-12775 GCA_029582245.1 Solanum etuberosum
CGAGTTGAATATATTATTTTTATTCAGTTTTTAAGCTTTTGTATGCTTGAGTTAGTCTTCCGCTTGTAGTCAGCCAGGATGAGGGTTCGCTTGGGGCCAGCAATGGTTCTCGAGTGCCGGCCACGTCTAGGGTGTAGGCTCGGGTCGTGACAGGAAACACTAATTTCCAACAGAGCCTTTGAGCTAGTTTTGCAGTCAAGAGTAAATGCTTTCACAATTAAGCAAGAGAGGATACTTTTATTTCCAAGAGAGCCTTTGAGCTAAGTTTTTGAGCAATTATCTCAAACCACAGAAATAATTTATGTTTTTAAACATATGAGCTAGAAATATTTTGGGAGTAGTATTGAGCATCGATATGGGGGAGTGTTCAGATAACTCACAGTCCCAATAAACCATGTAGCCATCATGGTTAGAAAAGGGTCATACTTTTTAGATGATTCCTTAGTGCTTTTTAGCATAGACTAGTAATTCCACTTAGTAGTTAGGTTCTATACCCTCGGCAAGGTATAGGATGGCCCTAGCAGCGTGAGGCAAAACATTGTATCATCACACAGCTCTTAAGTGATGGTTGTTGGTTAGAGAACCTCCCACAGAAGTATTTTGTATTCTTATATACACAGAGTTATTTGTATTTTTATATATACATACAGAGTTACTATTATATTTCTAAATACACAGAGTTGTTATCCATGTTTTAAAAGATTTTCTTTATATTGCATTTATATTATTTCTTTATATTGAAATGAGTTAAGTTGAGTTGAGTTGAGCCCAGGTATGTTTTTTCAGTTCCTTTCAAACTTATGTCTTGTTTTAGAATTTCCCTCGCATGCTCGTACATTCAATGTACTGACACCATTTGGCCTGCATCGTTATTATGATGCAGATACAGGTAACCAGGATCAGCATCCAGCGCATCGTTGATTCTAGTTGAGCTTCAGAGTTGTTGGTGAGCCTCTTTGCTTCCGGAGGACCCCTTTTTTATTGCTTTATCAGTTAGTTCATTAGGATGTCGTGGGTCTTGTCCCGACATCCATCTCAGTTGTTAGAGGCTTCATAGACAGTTAGTTGATGTTAGTTCTTGAGTCTTTCCATTTCAGTTATGCTTGAGACTTGAGTTGCCACTTTGGCCAGTGAATGTTTAATTATAATACATTCTCAGTTATCTTTGAGCTTTCAGTTTACTTTTAAAGTACAATTATGTTTGAGTAAAGTCTTCCGCTAAGAGTTAAGCCAGGCCAAGGGTTCGCTTGGGGCCAACAATGGTTCTCGAGTGCCAGCCACGTCCGGGGTGTAGGCTCGGGGGGTAAAAAATTTCACATCCAACTGATATGTTAATTTTAGCTGATTTGAATTTTTAATGATTTAATAAACTTTCAGATCTAGCAAGGGACCTGGCCGAGGAAAGACTGCATACATAAAAAAGACAACAAAAAACTGTCTAAAAGCTGTCAAACCTGTAGTGGTTAGTGTACATCTTTTTAGAGCAACATGCTCCTAACTAATGGCTTTGCTCCAAGGGTTTGTGTCCATATTATATTAGTTTCTTCTCCAAAGACATAACCCAAGTTTTGGCAAACAAAGTTTTTTGAATTCTGAAAAATTCATAAGATCACAAAGAAAAAACCATCTTCAAGGAAGAATATTGCTCATACTCAACGAGGGACCTGATGGAGTGATGCAACATCTTTAAGGAAATATTTTCTCGAAGACCAACAAGGTACTTTGATAGAGTTATCATTGTTCTTAGTTGTTAGGGTTTATATTTCAATGCTTAATGTTGTAAGATCTATTCCTATGTTATAAAGGAACTAGATCATTTGTTAAAGTATTCTGATTTTTAGCTAGAGTTAGCTATGTCGGGTTATTTAAGTATAGATCAACTAGAGGTAGTTGGTTTAGTGGAAAATAGAGTTATTGCTTAGTTGTTGAGTCCTTAAATTCTATATCAGCTAGAGCTAGTTGGTGTAGTGGGCAACTTAGTTCTTCCTTAGTGAAATTATAGATCAACTAGAGTTAGTTGATTTAGTAGGCAATTGAGTTATTGCGTAGTTCTTTACTAGTAGAAGATTTGCTGCAGTAAGGGGAATAGATTAAGAGTTTAATTCCTAGGTTGCAAGAGTTTGTAATCTGAAGTTTTGCTCCATTTTCAGTGAAATAGAGTTTGGTTTGAAATCCTGTGAGGATAGGTCGTGGTTTTCTCCTCCTTGAGCAAGGGAGTTTCCACGTAAAATCTCTTGTTTTTGATTTACTTTGAGTTATTTATTTTCTGTATTGTTATTCTGTCAAGGGACCTGGTCCATTGACGATTAGTGGACGCATCCATTCTATCAATTGGTATCAGAGCCAGGGCTATCTATCTGGTTAACACCAAAAGAGAATCCTGTGAAAAAATGGTTGCTCCACTAACTATAAAAGAAGGACAATCATCACCAAGGCCACCTCGATTTAATGGAAAGTTGTATAGTTGGTGGAAGACAAGAATGCATGACTTTCTGATGGCTGAAGACGGTGAGTTATGGGATATAGTCCTTGACGGTCCTTAAATTCATACGATGGTTGTGAAGGATGGAGAAATCACAAGGGTTGTTCCCAAAACCCGCCAACAATATAATGAGGCTGACCGAAAGAAGATCGAGAAGAACTACAAGGCTAAAAAGTTATCGGTCTGTGGTATTGGAGATGAGGAATACAATCGAACCTCAGCTTGTGAATCAACCAAGGAGATCTGGGATTGTTTGAAAACAACTCACAAAGGGACTGACCGATTGAAAGAGTCCAAGGTGGACATGGTAACCACCCAGTACAAGAACTTCATCATGAAGGAAGGTGAATCCATTAAGAAGATGCATACCAGGTTCTTAGCTATCACCAATGAACTCCGGTGTTTGTGTGAACCTATACACCCAAGCAAGTAAGTTAGGAAAATATACTTAGGATTATTCGTAAGTCATGGGCCAATAAAGTTAATGCACACTAAAGCAAAAAACCTGAAGGTGCTTACTGTGGATGCATTGATTGGGAATCTTCAAACCCATGAAATGCACAAAAATCAAGACCCTTCTAAGAAAGAAGCAAAAAGGGATAAATCTCTATCTCTCAAGGAGTCACAAAGTGAAATCCCCGAACTAGAGGAGTTGTCCTATCTCACTAGAAGATTTAAAAAAATGTGAGGAAACATGGAGGTTTCATGAAGAAAGAAAACCATGACATGGGCTGCAAATGCAAATGACTAGTGTCACAAGTATGGTAAACCAGGTCACTTCATCAGAGACTGCCCTATGCACAAAGGTTATCATAAGGAATATATCAAGTCTGGAGGAGACAAGGACAAAAAAAGGGACTTGGTCGCCGACAAGTCTAGAAGAAGAGCAACTGCTGATTATGTGGTGAAGAAAGCTCTAGTTGTCTGGGGGAATTCCTCAAGTGATTCAGATGAATCTGAACACCATGATGATGCTTCCTTGCTCGCAGTAAAAATAGACGAAGAAATATTTGATTCTATGTTTGCCCTCATGGCAAAATCAGAAAAAAGATGATGATAGTGAAGAGGTAACCCTATCCGACTTCAATCAAAATGTGAATATCTTTTCTATTAGAAAATAAAGAAAGCTAGTTGTATTACTAATTAATTCAATCAGTGAGCTAACCACTGAGAAAGATATCTTGAACAATAGCCTAGACATCTTACAAGATGGAAAAATTGATTTAGTTACACAAATATCTGATATGGAAAAGCAAATGATTGTTCTAGAAGCTGAAAATCTAGAACTATAGGAAAAGAAATAAAGGGTGACTGCATGGGTTTCAAAAGGAAAAAGTGAAGCCAACACTTTGCAACTTGAACTTGAGCAGAAGTTGTGTATTGCTGAAATGAAGATGCAATTGTCCTTAGAAATAAATGTTGCATTGGGGAGGGACCTGGTTCGTGTAAAAGAGGAATTGAACAAATCTCTCAAATGGACCACTTCCTCTAACTGCTTACAAATTTAACCACTCAGAAACACAACGGTGAAAGAGGCTTGGGTTGTGTGAATGTGGATCCCAATCCCCATATCAAATATGGTTATTTTGCCGATAATTGTTATGTTTGCATTGTGCTCGAAATAACCATCTTAAGAAAGATTGCACTGTCTAGAAAAAGTTTGAAGAAAGTTTTTCAAACTATTCCAAACAGAGAAACATGCAGAAGAAGGAACCTGGTCTTGCTCCTTGTCCTAAGATAAAGAAAATCAATTTGTCTCACTAGACGAAAATCTGTGGGCTTTTATCGAGGAAAGCAGGCTTGATAGGTCCAAGTCTTCATTTGTAGGACTTTGATGGTTCATGTCATTCCTGCTTACTAGGAACCCAAACTCAAGTGGGTTCCCAAGGCTAACAAGTGATTTATTATGCAGGTGAGGGAAAAAGCCAGTGTTGGTTCATGGATAGTGGATGTTCAAAGCACATGATTGGAAAAATTGAAAACTTCCTTTCTCTCAAGGCACTTCAAGATGGAGGTGTCTCTTTTGGCAATGGCAAGAAAGGGTACGTTCTTGGTGTTGGCAGGATTGGAAAGTCTGTGGAACACTTCATTAAAGATGTGTAATATGTCAATGAGTTGAAGTACAATCTTCTAAGTATTTCACAATTTTTTGATAAAGGAAATGGAGTTAAGCTCTTATTATATAAATATGTGATCACAAGGAGCAAGTTCATACTGGTGGTGTTCAAGGGTATAATTAGGAAAAATATATTGATTATGATGAGACCTTTGCCCTTATGGCAAGAATGGAGGCCATCAGGATACTCATTGCCATTAGGATACTCATTGCTTTTACAACCTTCATGAGCTTCAAACTATATCAGATGGATGTGAAGAGTGCCTTTCTGAGCAAGTACCTAAAATAGAAGGTCTATGTGAAGCAACCACCAAGTGATGAAGATATCAATCAGCCAAATCATATGCTTAAATTGGAAAAAAACTCTTTACGGACTGAAATAGGCTCCAAGATCTTGGTTGACAGGTTGTCCAAGTTCCTCCTTGACAATGGTTTCAAAAGAGATGAGGCAGAGTATGTAGCTGATGCAGCTTGGTGTGCTCAACTCTTGATAATCAAAGAAGAACTTGAAGATTTTAGAGTGGTTACTCAGACCATCCCTCTCTTGTGTGATAACACGGGTTTTCTCAACATGGCTAAGAACTCGGTCCATCACAAAAGGACTAAGCATATTGATGTGAGACATCACTTTCTGAGGGATAGTGTTCACAAAGGAAATATCAGCATGAAATTCTGCAAGACCGAAGATCAAATTGTTGATATTTTCACCAAAGCTCTAACTATGGACCTGGTCGTGAAAAATAAATCAAATTTGGAGATGTCGAAACTTGATTGAATGGATCCTACCTGAAGCAATCAACTCTCTCATGACTATGCAAAAGGTGCATGTATCCTTGTTTTTCAGTTATGTATGTTTTAGAAAATTCAGTCTTATACCTTTGTAGGTATACACACATGGTGGAAGTGCTGAAGGAAAATAGAGGTCATGACAGATCTAGGGAATTACATTCAACTAGGGAGGCACCCGATCCGTTCACGAAGGTTAGCACTCTTAACAGTGCATTTTGAATTATGATTGAGAACCGGTGCAATTATCACGTGTCTGTCATCCAGGTATCTGACCATTGTCCCTTCTTTATGAATAACAAAGGACACTTCCTTTCAGGGGACCTGATACACCCTTTCACTTCCTTTTATACTCCTTATATCTTTCCATCTCCCTAGAAAATTCAAATCCCCTTCCAAAATTAGAAATTTTCAAAACCCTCTTTTCTCCTCTCTTAAAAACACTTCAAAATGTCTAAACCATTTGTTCCTACTGAAGAATTTTCTGATGAAGAAATCCTTGAGCCTTAAGAGGGACCAGGTTCATCAAGCAAAAAGAAGAAGGTGGAAAAGATATTGTCCAGACAGAAAAGGGTTGATATTCAGAGATCTCAAAAGGTTCTAAATGGGAGGGTGTTTGACTCTGAAATCAAAACAACACCGGGAAAGTGGAGTTTAGGTGAGGCTGTAGAGACTAGGAGTGGGATGTTGAAGGTCACGTAACTATGCTGCATGAGTGTAACACCCCAATAATTTTTTGAACTAAGACTCGAACCATCCTTCATTGTAAGTAGGATTTTACCGAGGAATTTAAAATTTCTTAAGTGTTAAGGTCACTAGATGTAGCACCTTGAGTTCCAAGAAGAACTAAAGGGAGTTCATTCAAGTCATTCCTAAGTTCCTTTAAGTTTTGGGTCAACTTCAAACGACTATAACCTTCAGTACAGGATGAGTTAGGTGGCCCATAAGATATTAAATTAAAGGTCTTGGAATCCTCTTTCCAATGCCACCGAGTTTGCTAAATTTTGAGCTCGTATGAGGGAGATATGCCTGTTTGAAGTCGAGCTGTCCAAATAAGAAAAGTAACCCAAAAATAGTAAGGGGTATTTTGGTCTTTTCCTTACCCAATAAGATTTAATTAATTTTTAGTAAGTTTTTAAGGGTCTAATCTGATTAGGTTCAGTTTTATAATCCTAATATATGCCTAAGGTTTTAATTGAGAGTTCATGAAGAGAAAAAAGGAGAAAAGAGTAAAGGATCAAGACGTTCGTCGAGAATCTTGAGTTTTGTTGTGGATTTTCACCATGGGTTTGATCCTTAAGAGGTATGTAAGATTCCATAGTATTGGGTTTGTTCACCCACACACTAATCATGTTAATTTAAGCGCTAAATTCATTCTAGAAAGTTGAAGGTTTGATGTTCTTGAATTGCGTTCTTGAAATTGGCTTTCGTTCTTGAGTTTAGATGAGATTGATGAGTTCTTTAGGAAATCGTATCGATTTTAGAGTTGTGTTTGATTAGATTCTTATGTACATGTATTGGGTATCTGAATCTAAAGAGAAATTGAGAAAAAGAATCAAATTTAAGAGAATCTGGGTTAGAAAATGAGGAAGAATAAGTCGGACATAAAACATGTACCAGGTTCCTTCAGAGTGAATTTTCTCTCTCCACGTCGCGGAGAGATCGCGGACCCCACTGTTTTAAAGTTATTTCACTACCAAATATTAAAATGCATTTTCGCATCGCAGACTTGCTTCCAGACAGTGTTTTTTTGACCGTTTCTCATGATTAACTATCTAAAAACACTCTTAATCATCAGGAGAACTTTCCTATCACTAATCATTACCTTGAATTCATAATTAAAATTCAAGGTAGAGCTAAGAGTTAAGTCTTGAGAGTTCTTTCGAACATTTTTGAGATGGGACTTTTTGAGGAGTCTTCTACAAACTTCTAATAACTTGTTTCAAGATTCGAGCAAGTGAGTATGAGAATGATGAGAATGTATTCATGAGTCTACTTTATCATCATGAGATCCTTCATATCATAAACCATAACTCTTGAATTCATAATTCAAATTCAAGAGAGAGTTAAGAGTAGAGATCAAGAAAGTCTTTGAGTTTACTGTGAATCCTTTGAGATCGACTATCAATTTGAAATAAGTTTTGAGAAAGTAAGTATGAGATGAGAAGAGTCATTTATATGAGTTCCATGTTGTTATGTAGAACCTCGAGTCGAGTCGTTCATGCCCATAAATTTAGCATGAATTCCATAAGTTGAGTATCTTTGAGAGGAGTAGTATCTTCAAGTTCTAAATCTTGAGTATTGAGTTCCTAACCCTTTTGAGATTATATTCCTAATCATGGGACTATTAGATGTTACCCATGAAGTCCTTGAGTTGAGTTGTTCATGCTCATAATTCCGCATGAACCCTCCGAGTTGAGAATTCTTGAAATGAGTAGTATCATTGAAGTTCTTGAGTTCCATGTACTGAGTTCTATATATAGTTATTGAAAATCTTGAATTGAGTCGTTCACGTCCATAATTCGGTATGAACCTTATTTTAAGAAGTCTTTTACAAATGCTTTAAACTTGTTTTAAGACTTGAATATTGAGTTGAGTAAGAGTAAAAGTGAAGTTCATTTTCTTCAAAAGATTATATGGGAACTAAGTATTCCCAAAGAGTAAATGTTTCACATTTAAGCAAGAGAGGAAACACCGATTTCCAAGAGAGCCTTTGAACTAGTTTTTGAGTAATTATCTCAAATGACAGAAAGAGTTATGTTTTTGAACATATGAGCTAGTTACATTTTGGGATTAGTATTGAGCACCGATTTGGGGACAAGTTGAGTTCAGATAATTCAAGGTCCCCATAAACCGTGTAGCCAGCATGGGTAGAAAAGGATCATACTTTTTAGATTATTCCGTAGTGATTTTTAGCATAGACTAGTGGATCCACTTAGTAGTTAGGTTATATACCCCCGGCAAGGTATAGGACGGCCTTGGCAGCGTGAGGTAAGATGATGTATCATCACATAGCTCATAGTGATGGTTGTCGGTTAGAGAAACTCCCACAGAGATATTTGGTATTTTTATATACCCAGAGTTTACTGTGTATTTTTATATACAAACAGAGTTTACTGTGTATTTTTATATACAAACAGAGTTTATATTGTATCCTTGCATACAAACTGAGTTACTATTGAATTTTTCAATACATTGAGTTGCTTTCTACAAAAGTTTTCTATTTATTGCATATGTATTGTTGCTTTATATTGAGTTGAGTATCCAGAGTTGAGTACCCAGAGTCAAGTATCTTATAATTGAGTTGAGCCTTATTTCACTGAGTTGAATATCCTATTGTTGAGTTAAGCCTTATTTCACTGAGTTGAATATCTTATCATTGAGCGAGCCCTATTTTCTCTGAGTTGAGTTTAACTATGTTTCTCTGAGTTGAATTGAACTATGTTTCTTTGAGTTGAGTTAAGTTGAGTTGAGTTGAGAGAGTTGAGAAGAGGTAAGTATGTTTCTATCCCACCAGTTCAAGCTTATGTTATGCTTTAGAATTCCCCTTAAATGCTCATACATTCCATTTATGAACCATTTGACCTGTATCATTTCATGATGCAGATACATGTATTTAGGGTCATCAACAGGAGCTTCGTTGATACCACGTGGAGTTCGAGTTAGCTATGGTGAGCCTCCTTATTTCTGGAGGATTTCATTTACTTTTCAATTTTGTCAGGATGTTGTGGGTCTTGTCCTGACTTCCATCTTTGTCATTTAGAGGCTTCATAGATAGACAGTAGAGAGAAGTCTGTTCATTTATTTTGTTAAATGTTTTAAGGACTTAAGTTGCCTATTTTATGGCGAGTTGAATATATTATTTTTATTAAGAGTTATTCATTTGAGTTAAAGATTTGTAATTGAGTTCAATGAATTTTATTCAGTTTTTAAGCTTTGTATGCTTGAGTTAGTTTTCCATTTGTAGTCAGCCAGGATGAGGGTTCTCTTGGGGACCATAAATAGTTCTCGAGTGTCGGCCACGTCCAGGGTGTAGGCTCGGGTCGTGACAAACTTGGTATCAGAGCATATAGTTCAAGTGTCCTAGGGTGTCTATGAAGCCGTGTCAGTAGGGTCTTGTTTATGGTTGTGAGGGCCCCACTTCTATAAACGAGGGACTACAGACATTTAAGAAAAGTTTCCCATCTTTTATACTCTTAATCTTGCAATAGAGCTATGTCATAGAGATTTATTCTAACTCGTGCGTTCTCATATCCATTCGACTACCCCTCCCCCCATACTAGAGGTGGTTGAAAAGAAAAGTCAGTCCTTTATCGATGAGTTACTCTTAGCAAAAGTCTTGAGGAAGTCATGAGACTCTAGAGGGGCTTGAGAGAAACCCATGAGTGAGTTAAGTGTTGAGTTTTAGAGGAATGCACTCATGTTCATATGAATCGTGTGTTTGAGCTAAAAGCGAGTTGTACTCTCTTCTCTAAGTCCTGTTTCAGCTGAGATCCTTATGAGAAAGTATGTTTAGAGCTTGGGTAGTATTGTCACCCGAAAAGATAGTATGAATGATGAGATTATGAGTAGTAGTAGTAAAGAGTGCCCCTTAAGTTAAGAGAATAGTATGCAGAGGTATAGAGATCTATGAAAGGGAGATAGTGATGAGGCAATCTATGTTACTATATTCATGCACCTAGTAAGTTAATAATGAAAAGTTTTTCCCTTATGAGTAGACTAAGAAGTGATGAGTTGTGAAGATTCCATCATAGGAGGTAGAGTGTGTTGTAGCTAGAGATGAGTTTGTGATGAAGTGTCATTGTGTAGGTAATGACCAAGTGTAAGTGTTGAATAGGAGAGAAGGAGTATACATGCGGTGATAGATCTAAGCTAGGCTTATGATTTGGAGTGAGAGCCCATACTATTCAAAGTGTTATAGAACTAATTAGGCATTGATGTATAGTGAATGAGTGAATAGTACTCAAGTTGTGAACGGAAATGTGATAGTAAATTGTAAGTATGAATACTAAGAGGTAAGGATTGAATATTTGTCATACGAGTGTTTCTAAATTTGTATCAAGTAGTTGTAAGTTAGTATAGTAAGCGAGCAATCATATTGATATTCAGGTTTACTCATAACTATTAAGCTTGAATTTGAGATGAGTGTCATGATCAAAAGAATGGCAACATGAGGGTGATGATGTTAGTCTTGAGATTTGATCTAGAAGACTTGACATAGAGTAGGTGAGGAATTAAGATGATAAGTTTCAATAGATATGAGTGGTACAAGTGAGAGACCTTAACCTTTAGATAAGGGCAGTGAAGTGTGGCTAAGTCACAAGAGTAACAAGAGCATTAAGAGGTGTACCGAGAGGATATGTAATCAGGAGAGGTTAAGAGAAACACCTTAGAAAGAGGTCTTAGTACCTGCTTATAGAGAGCTCGGTAGTAATGAGATAAACTTTTCCCGAATGTTAGAGTAAATGGGGATGTAAACCAGTTTAGAAATTATGGAGTAGGTCCATAGCTTCCAAGTGTCAGCTTTAGACCTAAGGGGGAGATGATAAGATGAGAAATCAAGTCAAGTGTTTGAGAGTAAGATAGTAATGAGTTCCAAAGAGTATGGGAGATATCCTATCGGAGGTCCTTTTAGTAATGGAGTGATGTTAGAAAGAGGAGGTTGATGTTACTATCGTGATAGTGATGGTGTGCTAATTCCATCTAAGGTTTTAAATGAAGAGGATGAGATTCCTAATCGAGGTTTAGAACCCGAACCTTAGGATTTGGGTTAAGCTTCAATACAACAAGAGCATACCATTAAACTCAAACCTTAGTAAGAGTAACCCGTTCCATACCCAGTCCAGCCGTCATTCGAGGACGAATGATCCCAGGGGGAGATATTGTAACACCCCAGAAATTTTTTGAACTAAGACTCGAACCATCCTTAGTTGTAAGTAGGATTTTACCGAGGAATTTAAAATTTGTTAAGTGTTAAGGTCAGTAGATGTAGCACCTTGAGTTCCAAGAAGAACTAAAGAGAGTTCATTCAAGTCATTCCTATGTTCCTTTAAGTTTTGTATAAAATTTAAACGACCATAACCTTCAGTACAGGATGAGTTAGGTAGCCCATAATATATCAAATGAAAGGTCTTGGAATCCTCATTCCAACGCCACCGAGTTTGCTAAATTTTGATCTCATATGAGGGAGATATGCCCGTTTGAAGTCGGGCTGTCCAAATAAGGAAAGTAACCCGAAAATAGTAAGGGGTATTTTGGTCTTTTCCTCACCCAATCAGATTTACTTCATTTTTAATAAGTTTTTAAGGGTCTAATCTGATTAGGTTCAGTTTTATAATCCTAATATATGCCTAGGGTTTTAGTTGAGAGTTCATGAAGAGAAAAAAAGAGAAAAGAGTAAAGGATCAAGGCGTTCGTCGAGGTTCTTGAGTTTTGTTGCGGATTTTTGCCTTGGGTTTGATCCCTAAGAGGTATGTAAGCTTTCATAGTGTTGGGTTTGTTCACCCACATGCCAATCATGTTAATTTCAGCGCTAAATTCGTTCTAGAAAGTTGAAGGTTTGATGTTCTTGAAATTGGCTTTCGTTCTTGAGTTTAGATGAGATTGATGAGTTGTTGAGGAAATCGTGTCGATTTTAGAGTTGTGTTTGATTAGATTCTTATGTACATGTATTGGGTATCTGAATCTAAAGAGAAATTGAGAAAAATAATCGAATTCAGGCGAATTGGGGTTAGAAAATGAGGAAGAAAAAGTCGGACATATATTGCATCTGTATTGTTGCTTTATATTGAGTTGAGTATCCAGAGTTGAGTACCCAGATTCGAGTATCTTATAATTGAGTTGAACCTTATTTCACTGTGTTGAATATCCTATTTTTGAGTTGAGCCTTTTTTCACTGAGTTGAATATCTTATCATTGAGCGAGCCCTATTTTCTCTAAGTTGAGTTGAACTATGTTTCTCTGAGTTGAATTGAACTATGTTTCTTTGAGTTGAGAGGAGTTGAGAGATTTGAGAAGAGGTAAGTATGTTTCTATCCCACCAGTTCAAGCTTATGTTATGCTTTAGAATTCCCCTTACATGCTTGTACATTCCATGTACTGAGCCATTTGGTCTACATCATTTCATGATGCAGTTACAGGTATTCAGGGTCATCAACAGGAGCTTCGTTGATACCACATGGAGTTCGAGTTAGCTATGGTGAGCCTCCTTGCTTCCGAAGGATTTCATTTACTTTTCAATTTTTTCAGGATGTCGTGGGTCTTATCCCGACTTCCATCTTTGTCATTTAGAGGCTTCATAGATAGACAGTAGAGTTTCAGAAGTCTGTTCATTTATTTTGTTAAATGTTTTAAAGACTTAAGTTGTCTATTTTATGGCGAGTTGAATATAT
>JAJONR010010772.1:0-13681 GCA_029582245.1 Solanum etuberosum
ATTCCTTTTGACTTCAGATATTGTTATAACATGTCTAATATTATTTGTTCTTTATTAATTAATCATATAATTTTTGGTACATGTTAGATCCATTAAATATAACATTCTTTTTTCCTAATCCACATCCGTGATCACTAGGCCATACTCTTAAATACATGCAACATGAATTATAATTCTTGGAACATATCATCTGATCTAATTAGTCAAATTTAAAAATGACATTTATTGATTAATTATTAATAATTTTTATCTTGTTGCAGGCATATCCAGAAGTGACTGATTTTGTAAGGTCAGGACTACACAAATGGGCAGGAGATGCAAGAACTTTTAAGAAAAATGGACGTTATACTGAGTTCATTACATCTCCAAATAATCCTGATGGGGTTATTAGAGAGCCTGTAGTTAATGGAGATAAAGGAAAATTAATCTATGATTTAGCTTATTATTGGCCACAGTACACTGTTATTACCTTACCTCACCTGCCAACCATGATGTTATGCTCTTTACTATTTCCAAATGCACTGGTCATGCTGGTTCCAGAATTGGGTAAGTTATTCAAACATTAATTACAAGTCTATTGATTACATGGAAACAATGTTATCATTATTCCTACTCTCCCTTTTTATATGAACTTTTAGAAGTATACAAATTTTAATTTCTCATTAATTATAATTTGATTTGCATGTAGTTGGGTACTTGTTAAGGAAAAGGAGGTGGCAAGGAAGATGACAAAGTTCATGGAGATTAGTACAATTGGTGTATCAAAAGAAGCTCAACTTAGAACTGCTAAGATTCTTGAAGTGATCTCTGATAGCTGTTTGGATCCCAAAATGGAAAATTTCTTTGAATATAGTCAGTCTCTTATGACTGACAGGTGGCAAAGGTTAAAACAAGTTGTTATGGCCAATGACCTTTTTGTCCTCCAGAAATACCCTCTTCAATATTGCCTTTTCACAAAAGACTTTTGTGAATCACACCCTGGTAATTACAAAAGATTACAATGTAACATTTTCTTTTTAGTCTGTTTAAAAAATAACACAACTTCACAAAAAATTACAATGTTATGTCACGTTTAAGATTATAAGCTATGATATTATCAATATATATTTGAAAAAAGTTTTCTTTTCTTTTGAATTTGAAATTCTTATTGTTTTCTTGAAACAACATTTGCGTGGATAATTTGCAAAGGAGATGAAGAGGAGGATTGTGAAAAGCTTCTTAAAGAACACAAGATTCATACAAGGAGTAGAAGTAGATTTGGAAGTGATTCAATAAATGTTAGGATAAGTATGCTGAGTAGAGATAAGACTTCAACGTTTTTCTGAAGAGGCTTATGGCTATTCAAGGACCTACAAATGGAAATTAAGACATATTTATGCATGAAATATTACTTTGTTAAATCTATATAATATCAGTTTTTAGCAAAATATTCTAGCTATAAGTGGGTGTGAACAAAATTTTCAAACACTCACCTTAGTGGAGGACATTAAATATGCAATAGAATATTATAAAAGCAAGCCTAAATTTCTTTAGTGGGCAAAATTTATTGTAGTCTATTGATCATTAAATCACATGATATATAACTAATGACATTTATATGTATGAATCTTCTTAATCATCATGAGACTTATAGAGTTGAAGTGAATGTTCAACTAATTAAAAACTTTTAACTGGGCAAATATTAATGTGATGTAATGATTGATAAGCCTAATGCATAGGTAATAAGTAATAAAAGAAAACCTAGTAAATTTCCCCACATCATGATAATGCAGATAGAGATACATCGTATTTCGCTGGTGCAGAGAAGAAGGATGATAGGGTTCAGACTCTTAAAAAAGGTCAATGGGTGTATTTCGAATTCTCTAAAAGTAGTTTATTTTTGGAGAATTCAATACGGGTGCGGCATTGAAAGTGAAGAATATGTGCAACTTATGATGCAGCCTGAAATGCTTGTTATTTATCTTCTTTTTGGCATGTTGTTGTTCTTGTTTTTTGTGTGCAAAATTTGATGGAACTTGAATCTCTCAAAGAGATGTTCGGAGAGCAGAATTGTGCTGCCAAGCAGACTGCCATAAAGGCTCTCTTGACAACCAAATTGGTTGAAGGATCACCAGTCAAGGATCATGTGCCTAACATGATGAGTTATCTGAATGAGCTGGAGATACTTGGTACTGCTATTGATAAGGAATATCAGGTGGAGATGATCCTAAAGACTCTGCCGCACAGTTTTCAACAGTTTCGCTTGAATTATAATATGAACAGGATGGATTTGTCTCTTGTGAAATTGTTGAATGAACTGACTGCGGCGGAATCCATTATCAAGCAGAAAACTCCTCCCTCTGTGGCATACATGGTGGACAAACATGTCGCTTCTTCGTCTAAGCCGGTTAAAGCCCAAAAGTAGAAGAAGAAGTCGTGAAAGGTTGTGGCACCTGGAGGTGCTAGAGGTGGTGTGGCTAAGCCTAAGGGCTAGTGCTACCATTGCAAGCAACCTGGTCATCACAAGAGGCAATGCCCTGACTATCAAGCCAAAATGAAGAACAAAGGTAATTCTATTTTAAATGTCATTGAAACCTGTTTAGCGACTGTTTCTACCCAATTATGGGCTATAGATTCGGGAGCCACTGATCATGTTTGTACTTCTTTGCAGGGGTTTCAGGAAACGCGAAGGCTAAGTGAGAATGAAGTTTGTGTTTTTCAGGCGAATGGGGATCCAACACCAGTCCTAGCAATAGGAAATCTCTTTTTCCTTTAGTAGTTCCAGAATTTTGTTTTTAAAAGATGTTCTTTATGTAACTTCGATAAGAAGGAATTTGCTTTCCGTTTCAAAATAATGGATGCTGATTATGAAGTTTAATTTTCAAATAATTGTGTTGTTATTAAGTACGATAAGCAATTCATCATAATTCTCCTAAAATACATCATCTATTTGTATTTTAAGTCTCCCATCACATGCTACAATAAAATGAATTAAATAATATTGATATTTCTCATAAAAGAAAACGTATTTCTGAATTGAGTCAAACTTACTTATGACACTTACATCTATGTCATATCAATATAAATAGGTTTTCAAGGTCTATTTCTGATGGACCTCTGAGTTCGTTGAAAGTGGAGGCACTACCAACCTGTGAATCTTGTTTAGAAGGTAAAATGACAAAGAGACATTTCCCTTCAAAAGGAAATAGAGCCAGTAATAAGTTAGAATTAATTCATTCTGATTTGTGCGGTCCTATGAATGTACGAGCAAGAGAGGTTTTTGAGTATTTTGTGACTTTCACAGATGACTACTCAAAATATGGATACATTTATTTGTTGCGCCATAAATCTGAATGCTTTGAAAAGTTCAAAGAATTCAAGATAGAAATGGAAAACTGACATGATAAACATATCCAAACATTACGATCAGATCGTGGTGGTGAATACCTTTCGACGGAATTCATTAAGTACTTATCAGAATCGGGCATTACATCTCAATATTCTTCCCCAGGAACACCACAACAAAATAGTGTGGCAGAACGAAGAAATAGAACTCTTTTGGAAATGGTTAGATCAATGTTAAGTTATTCAAATTTATCTTTTAGCTTTTGGGGATATGCCTTAGAAACTACAAATTACATTCTGAATTTGGTTCCTTCCAAATCTATTCCTTTAACCCCATCCAAATTGTGGAATGGGCGCAAGCCTAGTGTACGGCATATTCGAGTTTGCGAATGTCCAACATATATATTAAAAGGGAAAACAAATAAGTTGGAATCAAGGACAGAAGTGTGCATTTTCATTGGATATCCAAAAGGAACTAAATGAGGTTTATTTTATTGTCCTAAGGAACAAAAGGTAATTGTTTCAACAAATTCTAAGTTTCTGGAACAAGACTATTTAATTAACCATGTTCCTAGAAGTAAACTTGTGTTACAGGAACTATGCAAAGGAATAACTACTAATGAAACATCAACACAACTACCTAAAATAATTGTTGACATACCATTGCATCCACGTAGTGAGAGGAATGTCGGTCGAAAAGAGGTTGCTCAAAGGCAGACTCAAGACATCTCTCTACCACAAAGTAGTGGGAGTAATGTCGCGCAACCTGAAATTGTGGAGGAAATAGTTCAGAATGTTCATAATTTAGTTCAAGATGTAGCAAATCCTGTAGTTGCTAGTCGTCGTAGTGGGAGAGTTATTAGAAAACCACAACGGTTTACGCTATTGGGAGAATCATATGATAGAATCCCTAAAGAGACTAATACAAAACCATTAAATTACGCCGAAGCAGTACATGATAAAGATGCTGAAATGTGGGTTGTTGCTATGAAATATGAAACGGAATCTATGTACTCAAACCATGTCTGGGATCTTGTGGAGCCACCAATAGGTGTTAAGCTTATTGGAAACATAAGTAAAATTTCTGAACATCTAGTCTGAGTCCGAAAAGAATGGACTAAAACTAATGATGGATCCATGGCAGCCTGAAAGAACTGGCTCACCCTCGAATCTGGTCTCGGTCAATGATCTCCTAGCTGAGGTCTGTCAGTAGCCGCCTGAAGATGCCCTGTACTCAACAAAGAAAGAGCAAGTGCAGTATCAGTACACGAAACCACAGTGTACTGGTAGGATCACGCTGCTACTCCAGTCAGCGAAATATAAGCAAGTAATTACAATACAGTAAACACACATATACAATATGCACAATTCAATTATCATTTCAGGAGCAAGATACAATTTCCCAATATCAATGACATGTAGAAAAAAATGTAATAATCACAAGTGGTCCTTTCATGGAACCCACACCCAAACTGTTAGTGTGTCGAAACGTGACACCCGATCCAATATACATGTGTCGGAACGTGACACCCGGTCCAAGATATGCATCGAAACGTTACACCCGATCAAATATATGTGTCAGAACGTGACACCCGGTCCAGTCACAATCACACCCATAATGAACAGTGCACATAGTCACACAGTCAAGTAACACGTTCATGGCATGTAATTGTTCACACATAATCATTTCATTAGATTCTATTCATGTTTCCCTATTCACATACATGCATGCATACAATGGAGAAATTAACATGCATATATAACACAACAGGAAGTCAAACCATCACCTACCTCGAAACCAAGCCTGAATACTCCTAAGACACTTGAGCCTTCCCTTTACGGAGTCTTGCGGCTTGTTCTTGGTCTAAACAATTAATCAATGCAAGGATCAATAAACAAGGCCTAAATTACCCGCATTATAACCAAAATATCAACCCAAGGCCAACCCATGATCCTAATGTTCAACTAGGGCTTTTCCCACCATTAACTTCAGGCCAAAACCCTCCCCCAACGATAATTAACAAGGATTCTAAGTTCTAAGAATCGAAATACGGATTAGGGGAGTAATTAACTTACCTTTAGCGTGAGAATTCATGGAAATTTGATGAGAAACTGTCCTAGGTTGTCTCTTAGCTCTTAAGAATGAAGTTTTGCAGAAAATAACATTTTTGGGGTTTATGCCCGATTTAAGTCGTGACTATCCCACCACAGCGGCCCCGCCCTGGCGGAATTAACCCCGCCCCGATGGCTTGCACGGAGACAGAAACTCCGAAATTGAGTTTCAAGCTCCCATTTCGCAACACACCTTCAAACCTTGACGTTCTAAAACTACCCTTTCACGCCAAGATCAGTTTCCAGAGTTTTACTCGCCCAAATTCGATTCTGTAAAGCCGTACAGGCTCCTTAACATCTTGGCTATCTACTCACATGATCAAACTCATAATTAAATTCCCCATCCATTACCAGATTTCCCTAGACCTCACCTGACTCAGATTTCGTCCAAGTCTGTCTCAGGCTAGAAATTTCCAAGTTACTACTCATAAGTTTTTTGGCTCAAATTCCTTCCCCCATTGGCTTTTCCATAACGATGGGAACATGTCGTTACAATAGATACCAATTTACCCATCACTCGTCTCCGAGTGATAAACTAGGAGAACTAGCTAAGGTAAGAATATAGTAGTACTTGAATCGTCGAATAACTGGGGATACTTATCTCGCATGTCCTTCTCGGTTTCCCAAGTAGCTTCCTCAACCGGACGATGCTTCCATTGAACTTTCACGAACTTTATCTCCTTGGTCCTCAGCTTTCGGACATTCGTGATCAAGAATTGCAACCGGTTCTTCCTCATACTGAAGGTCTTTGTCTAACAAAACTGAGTCCCACTCTATGATGTAATCTCCGTCCCCATGATACTTACTCAACATGGACACATGGAACACTCGGTGGACTCCAGATAGGCTAGGTGGTAAAGCCAACCTATAAGCCATTGGCCCTACACAGTCAAGAATCTCAAATGGCCCGATGTATCGAGGACTAAGCTTGCCCTTCTTGCCGAAACTCATCACCCCCTTTATGGGTGACACATTTAGAAGAACTTGCTCACCTGCCTGAAATGTCATGTCCCTTACCTTATGGTCTGCATACTTTTTCTGTCGACTCTGGGTTTCTAGAAGCTTAGCTTGGATGCTTCTCACGTTATCCAGAGCATCTGTCACCAAATCAACCCCCAAAGGTTTCACATCTCCAGCCTCAAACCACCCTATGGGTGATCTACATCCCCTCCCATAAAGTGCCTCGAATGGTGCCATGTCAATGCTGGAGTGGTAACTGTTATTATAGGAGAACTCACAAAAAGGTAGGAACTTATCCCAATGCCCTCCAAAGTCAATCACACATGCCCTCAACATGTCCTCTAACAATTGAATAGTTCTCTCTGACTGCCCATCCGTTTGTGGATGGAAGGCTGTGCTAAAAGTGAGTTGAGTGCCCAACTCCTCATGCAATTTCCCCCAAAACTTGGATGTGAACTGCGTACCACGGTCTGAGATGATGGAAAGGGGCACCCCATGCAACCTCACTATCTCCTTCACATAAACCTTAGCCAACAGCTGAGCATTATAGTCTACTCTGACTGGAATGAAGTGGGCTGACTTAGTCAGTCTGTCAACCACCACCCAAATGGATTCAAACTTCCCCAAGGTCTTGGGAAGACCAACCACGAAATCCATAGCTATCATTTCCCACTTCCATTCAGGAATTGGCATTCGCTGAAGCAAACCTGCAGGCCTTTGGTGCACATACGTTACTTGCTGACAGTTTTGGCACTTAGCCACAAACTCAGCTATGTCTTTCTTCATGCCAGCCACCAATAAAGTCATTTCAAATCTCGGTACATCTTCGTGACACCCGGATAAATGGAATACCGCAAACCATGGGATTTTGTCGACATCTTCTGAATCAAGTCATCCACTAGGGGAACACAAATTCTTCCCTTAAAACTGAGCACACCACCCGCATCAAGAGCCGCCTCTTGTGCCTTGCCAGACACTGTCTTCTTTCTAAGCTCATTCAAACTCTCATCCTCAAATTGCTTGGCCTTGATCTCCTCAATAAATGTGGGCCTAACCTCAATGCTGGCTAACACCCCACCTTTCTCTGAGATGCCCAACTGCTTGAACTTAGACTCCAAGGTTTGAATCTCCTTGGCCAAAGGTCGCTTGGACACACCCAAGCAAGCTAGACTACCCATACTCACCGTCTTCCGTCTTAATGTTTCTGCCACCACGTTAGCCTTACCCGGATGATACTGGATGGTAACATCATAATCCTTGAGTAACTCCATCCACCTTCGTTTTCTGAGATTCAGGTCCTTCTGAGTGAATACATGATGTAGAATACAATGGTCAGTAAACACCTCACACTTGACACCATAAAGGTAATGCTGCCAGATCTTGAGAGCAAACACTACCGCTGCCAACTCCAAATCATGTGTCGGGTAGTTTCTCTCATGCACCTTCAGCTGCCGCGATGCATAAGCTATGACATTCTTATCCTGCATCAACACAGCACCCAAACCCGAATGTGAAGCATCACAATAAATAATGAAATCTTTACCTTCCACCGGCAGTGCCAGAATAGGTGTTGTGGTCAGAATAGTCTTAAGATTTTGCAAGATCTCTTCACACTTGTCAGTTCACTCGAAAGACACCTCCTTTTGGGTCAGCCTTGTCAAATGCGTGGCGATAAAAGATTATTTTTTTCACAAACCATCGATAGTAGCTGGCGAGCCCCACGAAACTCCTAACTTCAGTCACAGAGCTAGGCCGAGCCCAATTCTTGACTGTTTCAATCTTTTGGGGATCTACCATTACCCCTTCCCTTGAAACCACATGCCCCAAAAAGGCAACTGAAGTGAACTAGAACTCACACTTGGAAAATTTGGCATACAACTTATGTTTCCCAAGGACACCCAAAACAATACGAAGATGGTCGGCATGCTCTTTCTTACTCTTCGAATAAACCAAAATGTCATCAATAAAGACGATAACAAAAGAATCCAGGAATGGTTTGAACACACCATTCATCAAACTCATGAAAGTTGCAGGCGCATTGGTCAACCCAAACGACATCACTAAAAACTCATAGTGCCCATAGCGGGTCCTGAATGCCATTTTTGGTACATCATCATTCCTAATCTTTAACTGATGGTAACCAGACCTTAGGTCAAGTTTAGAGAAAATTGATGCACCCTGCAACTGGTCAAAGAGATTATCTATCCGAGGCAACAGATACTTATTTCGAATGGTGACCCTATTCAACTATCGATAGTCTATGCACATCCTCATACTACCATCCTTCTTCTTAACAAACAAGATAGGAGCACTCCACGGGGAAGCACTAGGACGGATGAAACCTTTATCAAGAAGCTCCTGGATTTGAGCTTTAAGCTCCCTCAATTATGCCGGAGTCATGCGATAAGGAGAAATGGAGATGGGGTGAGTGCCCGACTCCAAGTTAATGCAGAAATCTATATCCCTATCTGGAGGCATACCAGGTAAATTGGTAGGAAACATTTCCTTGAATTCAGACACTACAGGAATAGACTCAATAGAGGGAGACTCGGCATCAACATCCTAAATATGAGCCAAATAAGCCAAACATCGATGCCCCACCAGTTTCCTAGCTCGAACGAAAGATATGACCTTCGCTGGCTTAGGCTTGTACACCCCTTCCCACTCTAACCTTTCCCTACCCGAGACCTCTAGAGTTACTGACTTAGCATTACAATTAAGCACAACATAATATGGGGACAACCAAGTCATGCCTAAGATTATATCAAAGTCAGTCATATCCAAAATAACCAAATCAACCCAAGTCTGAAAACCCATAAACAGGACATGACAAGCACGATATACAGAGGTGACTTGTCATCCGGTCATAGACAAGAATAGTACATGTGATCACTGCATCAGACGCCTCAGCCTCGGTCTTTGCCCGGAAAGGCATAAAACTGAGCCTTGTCATCTTGACGGGCAACTTCCTTGCCTGGCTGCACTGCTCCTCTACCTGCATTACCATTTCCCCGACCTCCGCAGCCTCGCTGATTCCCTCCTCTCCCACCTTGTGGACGTCCTCTTCTATTACTACCGCTGACCGCTGGTACCACTGCTCTGGTCTACTGCTGCAAGGGGTCAGACATGTGCGGATGGGGATAATCTATCCTCATATGTCCAGGTTCTCCATAATTGTAACAACTGCGGTCAAGAGACGGCCTGCTACCAGATGAAGGTGCGTCTCCCTGACTATCCTAAATAGGATTCTGCTGTGGAGTTCCCCAGTAACCACCTGTAGAAGCGGGCATGGATGACTGAATTGGCCGGGCTACAAGTGCCGGCCTACCTGAACCTCTGGAGTAGGAACTATGAAAGTTACATGTGTTCTTGGGCTTCTTAGCAAAAGCCTTGTCCTTCCTATCATGTCGAACTCCTTCCACTTTCTTCACAAAGTCTGTCACCTCATTAAAACTTTTACCTGTAGAGGTCATGTGAACAGACAATACCTGTAATTCGGGGTTCAATCCCTTGACGAATCCTCTCCTCCTATGTAGTCACCAACTGGGTAGAATATCTAGACAAGGCATGAAACTTAGCCTCATAAGCAACTACAGTCATACTACCCTGCTCCAAGGCCAAGAACTCATTCTTCTTGTGATCCCTCAAAGTCCGGGGCACATACTTCTCAAGAAACAAAGCATGGAACTGCGTCCAAGTAAGTGGGGGCAAGACTGACGATCTGCATTCCACATAGGCCCTCCACCACTGCTTAGCCTCACCTTGAAGCTGGAAGGTCACGAACTCTACTCCATGCTGTTGTACAATGCCTAACTTGTGAAGCCTCTCATAGCAATCCAGAATGAACTCATAGGCATCGTCATTCTCAGAACCATGGAACACAAGCGGCTTCAGATTCAGAAACTTAGTGAACATCTCATGCTCAGTACCAATCATCACAGGACCCAATAGGGGACGGAAGAAAGCATCAGTGGCTAATGCTCCATCCACCTTGGGAACAGTAGCAGCAATGGGGTGGTTGACTGGAGGTTGAGCCGCTTGCACTGTGGGAAGGACTCCAGAGCCGACCAACCCCTTTAGAAAAGTCATGATCTGCTGAGCTATCACTGGGTCTAAGGGAGGAAGACCTGTAGTCTCAGCCTGTGGATCCTCATCTGGTCCAACATCCTCCTCGTCTTTGATCTCCACATTCTCTTCTACCTCTTCTTGGGGTGCAGGAGGGCTTCCCTAGGAACATTCTCAACTGGGGCTCCACCCATGGCGGGTGCTAGCCTTCCTCTGCCTCTGCCCCTTCCTCTTCCTCTACCCTTGCCTCGACCGCAGCCTCTTTTTGCGGGCTCCTCTGTTGGCTCATTGATGGGAGCTACGGGATTGACGCCATTGTATCGCGTGTTAACCGTCTGCGAACAGAAGAGGGGAGGATATTAGATACCAATTTGGATCACCAGATACCAATTGGAATCAAGTCATAGCACGAAAAGAGAAGAAACATAGAGATTTCCTAAATTCCTGTAGCCTCTCGAAGAAAAGTACAGACGTCTCCATATCGTTCTGTAAGACTCGACTAGACTCGTTTTGGTACAATGAGATCAACGAACCTAGGGCTCTGATACTAACTTTGTCACGATCCAGACCGCCGTGATTGGCACCCACACTAACCTTCCGCTGGGAGAACCACTACTACAACCCGACTAAGCAACTTAAAGAAACCAAACCATTTAAAGATACAGAAGCAGGTTTAAATGACGAATTAAATATGGAGTTCCCATAAACTCCGAAGGTTTAACAAAAACAACTAAGCATAACCCTCGCGGAAATTCAACCCCTAGAACCTGAAAGTCATTGTACCAACACTCTACTAATCAACAAGTCTAAGAAAAAGGGGGTGCAACCCCGAAAACTAAACATAAGTAAAATGTCTGAACATCTAGTCTGAGTCTGAGTCTGAGTCTGAAAAGAATGGACTAAAACTAATGATGGATCCATGGCAGCCTGAAAGAACTGGCTCACCCTCGAATCCGGTCTCGGTCAATGATCTCCTAGCTGAGGTCTGTCAGTAGCCGCCTGAAGATGCCCTATACTCAACAAAGAAAGAGCAAGTGCAATATCAGTACACGAAACCACGGTGTACTAGTAGAATCACGCGGCTACTCCAGTCAGCGAAATATAAGCAAGTAATTACAACACAGTAAACACACATATACAGGATGCACAATTCAATGATCATTTCAGGAGCAAGATTCAATTTCTCAATATCAATGACAGGTAGACAAGAATGTAATAATCACAAGTGGTCCTCTCATTGAACCCACACCCAAACTGTTAGTGTGTCGGAACGTGACACCTGATCCAATATATATGTGTCGGAACGTGACATTCGGTCCAATATATGTGTCGAAACGTGACACCCAGTCTAATATATGTGTCGAAACGTGACACCCGGTCCAGTCAGCACAACCACAGTCACAATCACACCCATAATGAACAGTGCACATAGTCACATAGTCAAGTAATAGGTTCATGGCATGTAATTGTTCACACATAATCATTTCATTAGATTCGATTCATGTTTCTCTATTCACATACATGCATGCATACAATAGAGCAATTAACAGGTATATATAACACAACAGGAAGTCAAACCATCATCTACCTCAAAACCAAGCCTGAATACTCCTAAGACACTTAAGCCTTCCCTTTTCCGGAGTCTGCGGCTTGTTCTTGGTCTAAATAATTAATCAGTGAAAGGATCAATAAACAAGGTCTAAATTACCCGGATTATAACCAAAATATCAACCCAAGGCCAACCCATGATCCTAATGTTCAACTAGGGTTTTTCTCACCATTAACTTCAGGCCAAAACCCTCCCCCAATGATAATTAACAAGGATTCTAAGTTCTAAGAATCAAAATACAGATTAGGGGAGTAATTAACTTACCATTGGCGTGAGAACTCGTGGAAATTTGATGAGAAACTACCTTAGGTCGTCCTTAGCTCTTAAGAATAAAGTTTTGCAGAAAATAACGTTTTTGGGGTTTTTCCCCGATTTAAGTCGCGACTGTCCCACCACAGCGGGCCCCATCCCGCCACAGCGCTCACGCCCTGGCGGAATTAACCCCGCCTCGGCGGCTTGCACGAAGAGAGAAACTCAGAATTTGAGTTCCAAGCTCCTATTTTGCAACTCACCTTCAAACCTTGACGTTCTAAAACTACCCTTTCACACGAAGATCAGTTTCAGGAGTTCTACTTGCCCGAATTTGATTTCGTAAAGCTGTACATGCTCCTTAACGTCTTGGCTATCCACTCACGTGATCAAACTCATAATTAAATTCCCCATCCATTACCGAATTTCCCTAGACCTCACCTGACTCAGATTTCGTCCAAGTCTGACCTAGGCTAGAAATTTCCAAGTTACTACTCAGAAGTTTTCTGGCCCAAATTCATTCACCATTGGCTTTTCCATGACGATGGGAACAGGTCGTTACACACGTGAACTAATTTAAACATAAAGATAAAGGATTAAATTAATCAATGAATTAAATTTTTCAAAAGTTTGATTTAATTGATTGGTGTCGGTAATTGTAACATGGGGAGTTAAATAAGTTGTAACGGTAAAAAATTGAAATTAAAGAGAGGAGTGCGGTTACAGATTTTTAGTGGTACAATCTGTGATTTATTATGATATGGTTAATTCATGCTTTTGCGAATTAAATATTATAATTGAAAGCTTCTGCAAATAAATTTGTGGTCCCTACTATGCCTGGTTCATTGATCGAGTTTAGAAAAGAAAAGGACTATTCGTATTTTTTTTCAGTTTAGGAATAAATCGTTTTTTACTTTTATTAGTTTAAAAGAGAAAAAACTTTTTATTTCCTTAAAAGAAGAAAGAAGAAAATACTGCGTTTCTTTGTTTCCTTAGAAGATGAAAGAAGCAAATAATAGTGTTCAATGGTTATTAGTGGCTATTGATGGTGATGTTCAGACCACATTTCATGAGGTTAGCAGCCACTGAGCCTAAATGACCATACATTTACACTCAGCCCCGTTACAAGCCTTGAAAATACCTTTGAGATCTTGAGTGAGCTGAAACGAGTGTTGATTGGAAAATAAGGGCAAACCTATGGGTGAAGTTATGCATGTGTTCATCTTTGTGAGTGTGAGAGTTGTATGTGATTCCGGAGCTATAAATTGTTGAGAAATTGTGTGTGAATATGGAATCATCTTTGTTGTGAGGGCATTTGAGTACCTTTGTTGAGCTTGAACTTGCATTTGAAGCAAGTATTGT
>JAJONR010010773.1:0-18531 GCA_029582245.1 Solanum etuberosum
ACTAATAACCGACATAAAACCACATGAGCTAAATGTGGAGTCCGATGTATACGCCCCATCGAGAGGACACAATATACCCTGCCAGAGGTATAAAGGCATGACTGGCGTGATCACTAAAATGATGCCCACAGAGGGGACTTACAACCTACTGGGCACGTAGTTCTGAGACTATTCGGGTATGCTGAACCCTAGTCCAACTCGGTATTAAGTCTACTCCCAACTGATTATGTAAATAACACATTATGACTGAATGCTGTAAAACATGGATAGCTCGATGTTCTGACATGCAAACTCTGAGAATGCAACAATTATATCTGATAATATGACATTCGTAAACTGAAGCATGTATATAACTGAAATAGCTGGCCTAGCATGTGTAATTCATGAACTAAAGGAACTACATAGCTAGGGTTCTGAATTTCATGCAATAAACTGAGCAACAACATGATAATCTGATTTGGATCAATCTAACAGCTAAAACCCAACAATTTCTATCATTCAAAAAACCTTAGGTCTAGATAATATCAAGGGAATCAAGATTCTTAGTGAATTCTAGGGACCTAATGGGTGAAAGAAACCCACTAGTGAAATCCCACATACCTAGTGATGAATTTCACGGAGAAATATTTCGATTTCGGGGCTCGAACTGAAGAAACCTTACTGCGTTCTTGGACTAGGGCTGGTCGACTCTTTCTCCTCTTTTTGCTCTGAGTTTGCTAAATTTTGGAGAATGAATTGACTAGGGTAAGTTGTAATTAAGTTACTAGGCTTAAACTGACAAAACTACGTGGTTTAGGGGTTAAACGATGTAGTTTAGGGGTCCAACGCATAAGGAAAAGGCCAAAAGACCTCTGACTTAAATATTGTCGGACCAACCGACGGAGCGTGGCTGGACCGACGGTCCGTGCTGTTCGTCCTTCGACTGGCGTCTGGGCTTGGACCTGAAGGCCACGATTCACGGACCATGGTCTGACCAACGGTCCGTAGGTCCTGGCCGTGGGTCATGCCTTGGCTGAATTTTCTGGAGTTTTGGGCTAGAAATCTGGGGTCCGATCTACGGCCCTGGACCACGGACCGTGGTCTGACCTACGGGTCATGCCTTGGCTGAATTTTCTAGAGTTCTGAGCTAGAAATCTTGCATCCGATCTACGGCCCTGGATCACGGACCGTGGTCTGAACTACGGTTCGTAGGTCTGGACTTAGAATAATTTTCTGGGCTTTTCTGGGAGGAGCTCCAGGTGGTGAACCACGGACCACTAGGATGGACCGTGGGTCACCCTACGGTCCTTATGTGGTACCCGTCGGTGGCACCTGTAGCTTCTCAAATATGCAATCTGGCTGTCTAGGATACGGGGTGTTATAGTTTCACCCTCAACTAACCGATTTCTCCAAATAACTTTCACTGAAGAAATTTCCTTTTTCTCAACTTTTTAACTTGCCGGTCCAAAATCTCAATCGGAACTTCTTCATAAGAAAGATTCTCCTGATCACCCAAACCTTCTAAGGGAATAATGGATGTCAAATCTCCAACAAATTTCTTCAACAAGGAGACATGGAAAACGGGATGTACCGATCCCAAATCATTAGGTAAGTCAAGTTCATTGTAACTCCCCGAGGCTAACCCCTAGACGTAAACACAGGACTTAGGATCACGAGTGACCCAAACTAACCCTGAGCAGGCATATCATAAGCATACTAAAAGATTACTGAATAAAATATACTATGCGGAAGCTTAAAACCATAATTAACTGAAAGTGGGGAAATACCCAATACTAATATGAATATATAAAAGACTATGAGTTTAATGATACTGAATAATCACTCAAAAGCTAAAGATGAATCTAATGCTATGTCTGAAAAAGCCTCAAACATGCCCCCAGCTAACTCTAGCAAAACTGAAAACTGAATAAAAAGACTAAAGTGTAAAGCATGTCTATTGTCCTCGAACTATGAGGACTCACCACTGAAGCTGCTGAACTAGAGATCGGGAACAGATCTATGCGTGATCTGGATGCTGAGTACCTGCACCTATATCATGAAAGGATGTAGTGCTGAGTATGCGTCAGTACTTGGAATGTACTGAGCATGCACAATATATAATAAAGATGAACAATATACACATAACTGAATAAAACATACTGATCAATGATATAATCTGAACATGATGAAAATACTGAAATATACTGAATACTGAGCTAACTAAATGCAATGACCAAGTACATAACATGCTGAAACTGAATACTGAAATGTAACTGGGAACCTTGTCAAATGCACTAGAATCTGACCGTGGGTGCTACTAATAACTGACATAAAACCATATGAGCTAAATGTGGAGTCCGATGTATACGCCCCATCGAGAGGACCCAATATACCTTGCCAAGGGTATAAAGGCATGACTGACGTGATCACTAAATATGATGCCCACAGAGGGGACTTACAAACCTACGGGGGCACGTAGTTCTGGGACTATGAGGGTGACTGACACGAGTCCAACTTGGTGTTAAGCCTACTCCCAACTGAATATATATACAATACAACATAACTGAAATATAATGGATAGCTCACTGTTCTGACATGCTAACTGAAAATGCAACATTAATGTACTGATAATGCAACATTTGGAACTAATGCATGTATATCTGTATAAACTGGCCTAGCAAGTGTAATTCATGAACTAAACTAATCAACACATCTAGGGTTCTGAATTTGATGCAAGAAACTAAGCAACAATGTTAGAAGAACATGAAAATCTGATTAGGAATATTCTAACAACTGATTCACCACAATTTCTAACATTCAAGAAACCCTAGGCTAGATAATATGAAGGGAATCAAGAATCTGACTGAATTCTAGGGACCTAATAGGCGAAATGAACCCACTAGTGAAATCCCACATACCTGGTGACGAATTCCACGGAGTAATCTTTCGATTTTGGGGCTGAAATTGATGAAAATCTGATGCGTTCTTGGAGAGGGGTTTGGTCGAATCTTTCTCGTCTTTCGCTCTGAGTTTTATGAATTTTTGGTGAATGAATCGCTTAGGGTAGATTCTAATTAAGTTACTAGACTTAAATTTACAAAAAACTACATTGTTTAGGGGTTAAACGAAATAGTTTAGGTGCCCAACGCATATGGAAAAGACCAAACGACCCCTGATTTAAAAGCTGTCGGGGGTCACCGATGGACCAGACCGACAGACCATGGCAGGACCGACGGTCCGTTCTGGTCGGCCGTCGTTCGGCGATTGGGAGTTGAAATCAGGGGGTCCGACCTACGACCCTGCACCACGGACCATTATCTGACAAGTCCTGGCGTAGGTTGACCCTTAGCTGAATTTTCTGGGAGTTCTGGGAGGGGGTTGCAGGTGGCCAACCAGGGACCCCACCTACGGTCCGTGGGTCACCCTACGGTTCATAGGTGGCACCCATTGGTGGCACCTATAAATTTTGAAATGATTGCTGGTTGGTCTTTCTAGGATACGGGGTGTTACATTATCTCCCCCTTGGGAACATTCGTCCTCGAATGAAGACTAAACTAGCTGAGTATGGAGGGAAAGAGCTGCAAACCCTACCACTAAGTACTGAAAACTAAAATCTGACTGAACTAAATTCCAAGGACATGCAAATACGCTGAAAATGCAAGACTAACTGAAGGAACCAAAATACTAAGACTGAATTTACGCATGAGTAACTGAAAGACTGGAGAGGAGCTATTACCTCAAGCTGGAATGGAATCGGAAGGAAAGAGATGAGGATACTTGGCTTTCATGGCTACTTCTGCTTCCCAAGTAGATCCCTCCACGGGCTGACTCCTCCACAAAACCTTAACTGAAGCGACTTCTTTGTTTCTCAACCTTCGAACTTGACGATCAAGGATTTAAACTGGCTCCTCTTCATAATTGAGACTATCCTAATGGCACTATAGATGCTGGATCACCCACACACTTCTTCAACAAGGAAATGTGAAATACCGGATGGACTGCTGCTAGTCCTGCTGGCAACGCTAACTCATAAGCCACTTTACCAACCCTTTTCAAGATCTTGTAAGGGCCTACATATCTAAGACTGAGCTTCCCTTTCGTTTCAAATCTCATCACCCCTTTCATAGGTGATACTTTCAGGAAAACCCAATCATCAACCTCAAACTCTAAGTCCCTTCTCCTAACATCTGCATAGGACTTCTGACGACTCTTGGCATTCTTTAGTCTATCTCTAATGAGCTGAACTTTTCCATGGCCTCATGAACCGAATCTGGCCCTATCAAGGCTGCTTCACCTACCTCAAACCAACTAACTGGAGATCTACATCTACGTCCATACAATACCTCATAAGGAGACATCTGAATACTGGAATGGTAGCTATTATTGTAGGTGAAATCTATAAGAGGAAGGTGATAATACCAACTTCCCTTGAAGTCGATCACACAAGCTCTCAACATGTCCTCTAAGGTATGAATGGTACGCTCTGCCTGCCCATCCGTCTATGGATGAAATGCTGTGCTAAGATTAACCTGGGTACCAAGACATTTCTAAAATGACTTCCAGAAATGAGAGGTAAAATGAGTACCCCTATTTGAGATAATAGACAAAGGAACCCTATGCAACCTGACTATCTCATTAATGTAAAGCTTGGCGTAGTCCTCCGCTGAATATGTAGTCTTGATAGCCAAGAAGTGAGCGGACTTAGTGACTCTGTCCACTATCACCCAAATTGAGCCATGTTGTCTGTGAGTACGAGGTAAACCCGTACTGAAATCCATGTTTATCACTTCCTACTTCCATGTAGGAATCTTAATCTCTTGAGTCATACCTCCTAGATTTTGATGTCCCTCTTCATGCCATTCCACCAAAAGACTTTCTGTAGATCATGGTACATCTTAGTGGCACCTGGATGAATAAAATATCTGGAATTATAGGCTTTTGTAAGGATTTGTTTCCTCAAATCACCCGCATTAGATGCACATAAGTGACCATGGTAACGAAGCACACCATCTCCCCCTTGGGAGAAAACCTCAACTTTCTGTTAATGAACTGCACCTTTCAACTGATCTAATATAGGATCGCTGTACTGTTTTTCCCTAACCTCCGCTACCTAAAGAGTTTTGGATCCATTCTAAACTATCACACCACCATCTGATATGTCCGTAAGGCAAACTCCTAAGCGAGCAGGCCAATGAAAATCTTTTGCTAACTCTTTCTTTTCTTCCTCAACATGTGCTACACTACCCATAGACAGTCTGCTGAGAGCATCAGCCACTACATTGGCCTTACCCAGATGGTAAAGCACACTTATGTCATAATCTTTGAGGGATTCAAGCCATCTCATCTGACGAAGATTCAACTCTTTCTGGGTCAACACATACTAGAGGCTCTTATGATTTGTGAACACATCAACATGAACACAATACAAGTAATGTCTCCAAATCTTTAGGGCAAATACTACGACTGCAAGTTCGAAGTCATGAGTCAAATAGTTCTTCTCATGGACCTTAAGCTGTCTAGAAGCATAACCTATGACCTTACCTCGCTGCATCAACACACAACCTAGGCTGACCCTGGATGCATCACAATAAATCACATAACCATTTGTACCATCTGGTAGAGTCAAGACTGGAGTTGTAGTCAACCTAATCTTCAGTTCTGAGAAGCTTTTCTCACACTCATCTAACAACTAAAATTTGACCTTCTTCTGAGTCAACTTGGTCAATGGGGAAGCTATGGATGAAAATCCTTCAACAAATCTTCTGTAATAACCGGCCAAACCTAAGAAACTTCTGATATCTGTTGGAGAGGTGGGTCAGGGCCAGTGTTGTACTGCCTTAATTTTCTGAGAATCCACTTGGATCCCTTCGCTGGATAACACATGACGAAGGAAAGAGACATACTGTAACTAGAATTCACATTTATTGAACTTAGCGAATAGCTAGCGATCTTTGAGAGTTTTCAGAAGAACTCTCAGATGAGTTTTATGCTCTTTCACACTCCGAGAATAAATGAGGATATCATTAATAAAGACGATGATGAACAAGTCCAAATAATGTTTTAATACCATGTTCATTAAATCCATGAAAGCTGCAGGAGCATTTGTTAGTACAAAAGACATAACTACAAATTCATAGTGACCTTACCGAGTCCTGAAGGCTATCTTCGGGATGTCACTATCTCTGACTTTATGCTGATGATAACCAAATCTGAGGTCTATCTTAGAAAAGCAACTAGCACCCAAAAGTTGGTTGAACAAGTCATCAATCTTGGGATGGGATACTTATTCTTGATTGTGACTTTGTTCAATTGACGATAGTCAATGCATATTCTGAGAGAACCGTCTTTCTTTTTCACGAACAACACTGGTGCACTCCATGGAGAGATACTAGGTTTGATGAAGCCCTTATCTAGAAGGTATTTCAACTGCTCATTCAATTCCTTAAGATCGGCTAGAGCCATTCTGTAAAGAGGAATCGAAATAGGCTGGGTATTTGGGATGAGATCTATTCCGAAGTTGATTTCCTTTTCGGGAGGAAATCCGGGGAGATCTTCTGGGAACACTTCCGGGAACTCATTTACTACAGGGAGTGACTCAAGAGTTGGAGTTTTGGATTTTGAATCCTTGACCCAAACAAGATGATAGATATACAATTTGGAAATCATCTTCTTAGACTTAAGGTAGGAGATAAATCGACCTATAGACACTAAGCTACTACCCTTCCACTCTAAGACTGGCTCATTTGGAAACTGAAACCAAATGATCTTTGTTCCACAATCGACTGAGGCATAACAAGAATGTAACCAATCCATGCCTAGAATTATATCGAAATCTAACAGTTCTAACTCTACAAGGTCTGCTGAGGTACATTTTTGGAAAATTGTGATAGGGCAATTTCTCTATACCCTTCTATCTATAATTGGGTCACCAACTAGAGTACAGACTGAGAAGGGTTCTAAAAGTCTGTACTGACACCAAAGTTTACTTCTTTATAGGGATTTACAAAGGAAAGTGTAGCCCCTGGATCTAACAATGCATAAACATCTAAATGGAAGACTCGTAACATACTAGTGACCACATCAGTAGAATCTTCCTGGTCCTAGCGAGCCTGGAGGGCATACAACTTGTTCTGGCACTGACCACCACCTGTACCAGGTGAGGCACCCTGCTGAGTTGGGTGACCTACTAGTTCTGGTGGAGTTGTAGACTGAGCCCTATTGTTGTTACCTCTTTGCCCCTGCCTGGAAGAATGGCAATCCTTCAACCTATGGCTAGACTGACCACACCCAAAAAACCCTTCTCTGCCTACAAGACACTCACCCGATGGTTCTTACCACACTTTGGATAAGTTGGGAAAGTCCTGTTACCAGAAGTACTCCCCTGAGATTTAGAGCCTGATACCCTACCTTTCTGACCCTATCGAAACCTGAGGGATGGAGAACTTACTGATGAAGGTGCTGCGGTGGTAGACCTCTGCTAAAACTGTGAGAGATTTCCACCACTCAATCTTTGCTGAGAGTATTCATAATTCTCTTTTTAGCCTTTTTGTCATCCTTAGCCATTTCCCTAAGCTTATATCCCTCAACATGCTGAGCATTGAGTCATGAATCTGGAGAAATCCATATCCCTTAATAGCATAGCATTCCTGCACTCGGTCTTTACTATATCAGATACTCCAAACAAGAACTTTCTCATTTGTGCCCTCGAATCAGCAACCATATGTGGAGCATACCTGGAGAGCTGGGTGAACTTCAACCTGTACTCTTGGACCGATATTGAACCCTCATTCAAGTTCATAAACTCGTGTGCCTTAGCTTCTCTCAATTCCATTGGGAAGAATCTGTCCAGAAAAGCTCCAGTAAAATAATCCCAAGTCATAGGAGCTGCATCTGCACTCCTGTTGTCTTCCCAGTGAGTTAACCAGAAACGAGCCACATCCTTAAGTTGGTAGGATTCCAGCTCCACCCTATCATTTCCAGTCACCTGCATCACCTCTAGGATCTTCTTTACTTCATAAATTAAGTTCTGTGGGTCCTTACTAACCTTTGACCCTAGAAATTCTGGAGGATTCATACGAACAAAGTCTCGAACCCTAGCTGCAGCTGATCCACCAGTGGTGTTTACAGGAACTGTGAGCTGCTGATTATTCTGATTGGCTACACTGTGAGCCAAGAGCTGGATCGTATTCCACAATTCTGCATTTGTACCCTCATGGTTTGGGACTAGAGGAACTGCGTTAGCATTGCGTGCGTTAGCTCTACGAGGAGGCATGATCACGCACGATAAGAATAGCAAAGAAAGTGAAGTTTTTCTTAAAACACTTTGTAGCCTTCCCCTCATAGATGTGGCGCACTTGACACCCATGAAAGAGACTCTACTTAGTGTGGTTTTCAGATATCCTAGGACTCTTGAAACCTAATGCTCAGATACAAAGTTTTTCATGCCCCGAGGCTACCCCCTTGACGTAACACGGGACCTAGGATCACGAGTGACCCCAAGCTAACCATGAGTCTGGCATATATCAAGCATGCTGGAAAACAAATAAGTAAATCATGTACTATGCAGAAGCTAAAACCAATGGATATCTGAAAATGGGGAATAACCCAACTAGTCTAAACATATATAAAATAATAGGACTTTAGTGATAACTGAAACAACCACTTGAAAACTTAAGCTGAATCTACTACTATGTCTGAAAAGCCTCTAACTGAATTGAGTTGCTGGGAGATGTCCCCAGCTAACTTGAGAAAGACTGAAACTAAAAATAATGACCAAAATGAAAGCATGTCTATTGTCCTCAAAGTATACAGACTCACCACCAGAGCTGCTGAAGTCAGATCGATTATCGATCTATACGTGATCTGGATGCTGAGTACCTGAACCTACATCATGAAAGGATGTAGCACAAAGTATGCGTCAATACTTGGAATGTACTGAGCATGCAGGATATAGATATACTAAGCTGAACAAGGATATATGAGCTGACAAGGCATACTGATAAATGGTATAATCTTATCAAGAATATAAATACCGAAAGATAAATGAAAAGCTAAGCCGAATGCATTGACCAAATAATAACTAGGAAGATAACATGTTGAATTGTATACTGATATAAATGCTGAAAACCGTGTCAATGCAATAAGAGTCTGACAATGGGAGCTACTATTAACCGACATAAACCATGTGAGCTAAACGTGGAGTCCGATATATACGCCCCATCAAGAGGAAACAATATACCTTACCATGGGTATAAAGGCATGGTTGGCGTGATCACTAAATCTGATGCCCAACAGAGGGGACTTATCATCCTATGCGGGCACGTAGTTCTAGGACTATGAGGGTACGCTAAAACCTAGTCATACTCGGTGCTAAGTCTACTCCCAACTGAATACAGATAAAGCTAAAATGCATTAAATACTGCTTAGCTCAAAATACTGACATGCTAACTGAGAATGCAACATTTATATACTGAGAATGTGATGTTCAAAATCTGAAGCATGATTCTCTGATTAACTGACCTAGCAAGTATAATTCATGAACTAAGAGAATTTACAAAAACTAGGGTTCTAAGTTTTATACAAGGAATTAAGCAACGTTTCGAAAAAACATGTTATTGAGATTATGGATTCAATAGCATTTGAAATCACAACAAATTCCCAAGATTTTACAAACCCTAGGTCTAAACAAGTTATGTGGTATCAAGGAACTGACTGAATTCTAGGGACCTAGTGGATGAAAGGAACCCACTAGTGAAATCCCACATACCTGGTGAAGAAATCAACGGAGAAATCCTTTAGATTTCGGGGATGAAACTTGAAGAACACTACTACTCATTCTTGAAAGAAACTGGCGCCTCTTTCTCTTCTTTTCGTTCTAATTTTGATGAGTTTTGGAGAATGAGGGTTCTGGGTATGTCTTACTAGGTTATTAGGCTCAAACTGAGTAAAGCAACGTAGTTTAGGCATCAAACAACGTAGTTTAAGTACCCCAATGCATAGGGAAAGGACAAAAATGACTGTGACTTAAAAGCTGACGAAGATCATCTACTACGGGACTGACGGGTCGTCGTTTGAATTACCAACCGTCGACTGGGTCGTGGTTCATGCTTTGCCCGGCAGGGCTTCACTAAAATGAGCATAAATTTTTACTCCGAGCTTGGATTTTAGCAAACTTGGTGGCGTTGGAAAAATGATTCAATTATCTTTAATTTGATAGGTCATGAGCCACCTAATTAATTTTATGCTAAAAGATATGACCGTTTGAAGTTGACCCAAAAGCCCTTTCTTTTCAAATGACTGCCGACCCTCACCAACGGCTAGACCTACTGTCCGTAGGTCCAACCACGGACCTTACTGGTCGGCCGTGGGTGGGATAAGAGACTCCTAAATCTTTGACCCCAACGATGGGACCCCACCTACGGACCGTGGGTCCATCGATGGACCATCGTTTTGGGCCGTCATAAGCTACTGGACTTTTCATTCTTAGAGAACTTAACTCATCATCCACGACTCCCTCCTACGGACCGTCGTCCCACCTACGGCCCATGGGTGGTGTCGTCAGTGTTGGCACCAGACTTTCTAAAAACTTGAAATTTCCATCATTTAATCTGAGGTGTTTCAATATCTCCTCCTTGGGAACATTCGTCCTCTAATGAAGTCTGAACAAGTTGAGTATGGAGGGAAGGAGCTGCAATCCCTACCACTAAGTACTAGAAATGAATATCTAACTGATCTGAGTTCCTTGAAAATGCAAAGAGGCTGAAATGCACGGATAACTAAGGGAACAAGATACTGAGACTGAATTACACAAGAGTAAACTGAAGGTGTTACATCAGACTTTCTAAAAACCTGAAATTTCCATCTTTTTAATCTAATTCGTTATAGTGAGGACCCACAAACTTCATTGATGAGGTTAAGAAGATTCTTGAAGTTATGCAAGTGACTGGAACTGAGAGTGTTGAGTTGGCATCCTATCAACTTAAGGATGTGGCTCATATCTGGTTCACTAAGTAGAAAGATAACAGGGGTGCAGATGCAACTCCTGTGACCTGTGATTGTTTTAATGGAGTTTTTCTTGACAAGTTCTTCCCAAGGGAGTTGAGACAAGCTAAGGCACAAGAGTTTATGAACGTGAAGCAGGGTTCAATGTCGGTCCAAGAGTATGGCCTGAAGTTCACCAAACTCTCCATGTATTCTCCACACATGGTTGCCGATCAAAGGGCACAAATGAGTAAGTTCTTGTTTGGGGTATCCGATCTAGTGAAGAACAAGTGCAGGAATGATATGCTTCTAGGGGATATGGATATCTATAGACTAATGACTCATGCTCAACAGGTTGAGGGAGATAAGCTTAGGTAAATGGCTAAGGATAAAAAAATGGCAAGAACAGTAAATTATGAATACGCACAACAAAAGTCGGGCAGTGGGAATCTCTTACAGTTTCAGCAAAGGTCTACAACCCCACCACCTTCATCAACTAGTGCTCCATCCACCAGGTTTTGATAGGATCAGAAAGGTAGGGCATCAGCCTCTAAGTCTCATGGGAGTACTTCAGATAACATGACTTTCCTAACTTGTCCAAAGTATGGTAAGAACCATCCGGTTGAGTGTCTTGCAGGCAGGGAAGGGTGCTTTGGGTGTGGTCTGTCTGGCCATAGGTTAAAGGATTGCCCTTCTTCCAAGTAGGGCAAGGAGGTAACAACAATATGGCTCAGTCTACCGCTCCAGCAGCACCAGCAGGTCGCCCAACTCAGTAGGGTGCTTCGTCTGGTACAGGTGGTGGTAAGCACTAGAATAGGTTGTATGAAATTCAGGCTCGCCAGGACCAAAAATGTTCTCCTAATGTGGTCACTGGTACGTTACGAGTATTTCATTTAGAATTTTATGCATTATTAGATCCACGGGTTACACTGTCTTTTGTAACTCCCTATATAGTAGTAAACTTCGGTGTCAGTCTAGAAACTCGCTTAGAACTCTTCCCAGTCTCTACTCCAGTTGCTGACATAATTATAGCTAGATGGGTATACAGATATTACCCTGTCACAGTTTCTCAGAAAGTCACCCCAGCAGATCTTGTATAGTTAGAAATGATAGATTTTGATATCATTCTAGGCATGGATTGGTTACATTCCTGTTATGCCTAAGTCAATTGTAGAACTAGGATTGTTCAGTTTTAGTTTCAAAATGAGCCAGTCTTAGAGTGGAAGGGTAGTAGCACAGTGCCTATAGGTCGGTTCATCTCTTACCTTAAGTCCAGTAAGATGATCTCCAAATGGTATATCTATCATCTTGTTCGGGTTAAGGATTCAAACTGAAAACCCCAATTCTTGAGTCAGTCCAGTAATAAATTAGTTTCCCGAAGTGTTTCTAGAGGATGTTTTCGGAGTTCCTCCTGAAAGGGAAATCAACTTTGGAATAGATCTCCTCTCAAATGCCTAGCTTATTTAGATTCCTCCTTACAGAATGGCTCCCACCGAACTTAAGGAATTGAATGAACTGTTGAAAGAACTTCTAGAGAAGGGGTTCATTAGACCCAACATCTCTCCACTGGGTGCTCCAGTGTTGTTCGTGAAAAAGAAAGATGGTTCTCTCATAATGTGCATTCTCTATCGTCAGTTGAACAAAGTCACAATCAAGAATAAATATCTCATCCCTAGGATTGATGACTTGTTCCACCAACTTCAGGGTGCTAGTTGCTTTTCTAAGATAGACCTCAGATCCGACTATCATCAGCTCAGAGTCAGAAATAGTGACATCCCGAAGACAACCTTCATGACTCGGTATGATAACTATGAATTTGTAGTTATGTCTTTTGGACTAACAAATTGTCCTGCAGCTTTCATGGATTTAATGAACAGGGTGTTCAAATAGTATTTGGACTTGTTTGTCATCGTCGTTATTGATGATATCCTCATTTATTCTCGGAGTGAGGAAGAGCATGCGACTCATTTGAGAGTTTTTCTGCAAACTCTCAAAGATCGCCAGCTATTCGCAATGTTCAGCAAATGTGAATCCTGGTTACAGTCAGTCACTTTCCTTGGTCATGTGGTATCCAATGAAAGGATCTAAGTGGATTCTCAAATAAAATTGAGGTAATAAAACACTGGCCCAGACCCACCTCTCCAACATATATCAAAAGTTTCTTGGGTTTGGTCGGTTATTACAGGAGGTTTGTTGAAGGATTTTCATCCATAGCTTCCCTATTTACTAAGTTGACTCAGAATAAGGTCAAATTTTATTGGTCAGATGAGTGTGAGAAAAGCTTCTCAGAACTGAAGACTAGGTTGACTATAGCTCCCATCTTGACTCTACCAGATGGTTCAGACGGTTATGTGATTTATTGTGACACCTCCAGGGTCGGCCTAGGTTGTGTGCTGATGCAGCGAGGTAAAGTCATATCTTATGCTTCAAGACAGCTTAAGGTCCATGAGAAGAATTACCCGACTAATGACCTCTAGCTTACAAACGTACTATTTGGCCTAAATATTTGGAGACATTACTTGTATAGTGTTCATGTTGATGTGCTCACAGATCATAAGAGGCTCCAGTATGTTTTCACCCAGAAAGAATTGAATCTTCGTCAGAGGAGATGGCTTGAATTCCTCAAAGGTTATGACATCAATGTGCTTTACCATCCGGGTAAGGCCAATGTAGTGGCTAACGCTCTCAGCAGACTGTCTATGGGTAGTGTAGCACATGTTGAGGAAGGAAAGAAAGAGTTAGCCAAAGATGTTCACCAGCTTGCTCGCTTAGCAGTTTTCCTTATGGACACATCAGATGGTGGTATGATAGTTTAGAATGGATCAGAATCCTCATTGGTAGCGAAGGTTAAGGAAAAACAAGATAGCGATCCTATATTACTTTAGTTGAAAGGTGAAGTTCATCAGAACAAAGTTGAGGTTTTCTCCCAAGGGGGAGATGGTGTGCTTTATTACCAGGGTCGCTTATGTGTTCCTAATGTGGGTGAGTTGAGGCAGCATATCCTTACAGAAGCTCATAACTCCATGTATTCCATTCATCCAGGTGCCACTACGATGTATCGTGATCTACGGGAAATCTTTTGGTGGAACGGCATGAAGAGCGATGTTGCAAACTTTTTGGCTAAGTGCGCTAATTGTCAACAGGTTAAGGTATAACATCAGAAACCAGGAGGTATGAATCATGAGATTAACATTCCTACATGGAAGTGGGAAGTGATAAACATGGACTTCATTATGGGTTTACCTCGTACTAGCAGACAACATTACTCTATTTGGGTGATAGTGGACAGAGTCACTAAGTCCGCTCACTTCTTGGCTGTCAAGACTACAAATTCAACAGAGGACTACGCCAAACTCTACATCAATGAGTTAGTCAGGTTTCATGGGGTTCCCTTGTCTATCATCTCAGATAGAGGTCCTTAGTTTACCTCTTATTTCTGGAAATCATTTGAGAAAGGTCTTGGTACTTAGGTAAATCTCCGTATAACATTTCATCCACAGACGGATAGTCAGGCAGAGTGTACCATTTAGACCTTAGAGAAAATGTTGAGAGCTTGCGTGATCGATTTCAAGGGTAGTTGAGATGATCACCTACCTCTGATAGAGTTCGCCTATAATAATATCTTCCATTCGAGTATTCAGATCGCCCCTTATGAGGCATTATATGGTCATAGATGCAGATCTATGATTGGTTGGTTCGAAGTAGGTGAAGCAACCTTGATTGGACCATATTCAGTTCATGAGGCTCTGGAGAAAGTTCAGCTCATCAGAGATAGGATAAGGACTATTCAGAGTCATCAAAAGTCCTATGCAGATGTGAGGAAAAGGGACTTAGAATTTGAAATTGATGATTGGGTTTTCTTGAGGATGTAACCTATGAAGGGGGTGATAAGATTTGGCATAAAAGGAAAGCTCAGTCCCAGATATTTAAGTCCTTACAAAATCCTAAAAAGGGTTGGTAATGTCGCTTATGAGTTAGAGTTGCCAGCAGAACTAGCAGAGGTTCATCCAGTCTTTAACAGTTCCTTATTGAAGAAGTGTGTGGGTGATCCGGCATCGATAGTACCATTAGAGAGTGTGGCTGTGAACGATAGTCTCACTGATGAAGAGGTGATAGTTTAAATTCTTGACCGTCAGGTTCGTAGGTTGAGAAATAAGGAAGATGCTTCAGTAAAGGTTTTGTGGAGGAGTCAGTCCGTACAAGAAGCTACTTGTGAAGCAGAAACAGTCACGATGGCCAAGTATCCTCACCTCCTTCCTCCCGATTTCATTTCAGCTTGAGGTAACAGTTTCTCTCCAATGTCTCAGTTTACTCTTGCGTAAATTCAGTCTAAGAATCGTGTCCCCTCAGTTATCATTGCATTTCATCCTTTATGCATGTTCATGAAACTCAGTTCATTCAGATATCAGTTTCTAGTACCTAGATGGTAGGGATTGCAGTCCTTCCCTCCGTACTCAGCTTGTTCAGATATCATTTGAGAATGAATGTTCCCAAGCGGTAGATATTGTAACACTTCGGATCTCATAAGGGAGAAAATCCTAGCTTTTTATAAAACTGGTGCCAGTACCAAGGAACCACCCACGTACCGTAGGTAGAACCCCGAACCGTAGGTGGGGCTGTGGTTGGCCAGTTTAAGTTCCCATTAGATTCAAGGTTCCAGTACCAAGCGACGGTTCACCAGGACGGTTCTTCATTCCATGCATGAGTCGTAGGTAATTCTCATGGGTGATTCCCAGACTTAGAGGAAATTCAGGGTCGAAATATGAGAGGAATTTCAGGGTCGATAGATGAGACCTAAGGCCGTGGTCCACGGTCCATCAATGGACCCACGGTCCGTAGGTGGTGTTCCGTCATTGAGGTCCAAGATTAAGTGGTCTTTGATCTCATCCACGGAAGACCAGTACGACCCATAGTTGGATCTACGGATCGTAGGTGAGGATCAACAACTATTTAGATGAAAATGACTTTTGGGTTAACTTCAAACGGTCATATCTTTTAGCACAAAATGAATTAGGTGGCCCATGACCTATAAAATTAAATATAACTGAATTCTCTTTCCAACGCCATTGAGTTTGCTAAAATCAAAGCTCAAAGTAAAAAGTTATGCTCGTTTTAGTGAAGCCCTGTTGGGCAGGCCACGAACCACGACCCATTTGACAGGGAGTGGTACAAATAACGGCCCGTCAGTCCACTCGTGAATGGAACTTCGTTACCTTTAAGTCAGGGTCGTTTTTGTCCTTTCCCTATGCGTTGGGGCACTTAAACGACGTCGTTTGATGCCTAAACTATGTCGTTTTACTCAGTCTAAGCCTAATAACCTAATCAGACATACCCATAACCCTCATTCTCTAAAAATCACCCATCTTAGAGCAAAAAAAAGATGATAAATTCGAACAGCCCCCCCAAGAACAAGCAGAAGCGTTCTTAAAAGTTCAGCCCCGAAATCCAAAGGATTTCTCCGTAGATTTCATCACCAGGTATGTGGGATTTCACTAGTGGATTCCTTTGACCCACTAGGTCTCTAGAATTCAGTCACTTCCTTGATTCTACATAGCTTGTTTAGACCTAGGGTTTGTAAAATCTTGGGAATTTATTATGATTTCAGCTGCTATAGCATCCTTAGTCTATATAACATGTTTTCTTGGAAATGTTGCATAATTCCTTGTATAAAACTCAGAACCCTAGTTTGTGTAAATTCTCTTAGTTCATGCATTATACTTTCTAGGTCAGTTAAACACAAAATCATGCTCTAGATTTCGAATGTCACATTCTCAGTATATATATGTTGCATTTTCAGTTAGCATGCCAGTATTTTGAGCTATTCAGTATTTAGTGCATTTTAGCTTCATATGTATTCAGTTGGGAGTAGACTTAGCACCGACTTGACTAGGGTTCAGCGTACCCTCATATTCCCAAAACTATGTGCCCGCATAGGATCATAAGTCCTCTCTATTGGGCATCAGATTTAGTGATCACGTTAGAATCATCCCTCTATACCCCTGACAAGGTATATTGGGTCCTCTCAATGGGGCATATACATCGGACTCCACGTTAAGCTCACGTAGTTTATGTCGGTTAATAGTAGCTCCCACAGTCAGACTCTTAGTGCATTGACCAAGTTTTCAGATGTTACTTCAGTATACAGTTCAAAATGTTTTCTTCATGATTAGTACCTGGTCATTGCATTCAGTTTATATTTTAGTTATACATCAGTACATATCTATATCCTTGGTCAGATTATATCATTGCTCAGTTATGCAATGTTCAACTTATATATCTTTTGTTCAGCTTAGTATATCTATATCCTGCATGCTCAATACATTCCAAGCACTGACGCATACTCTGTGCTACATCCTTTCATGATGTAGCTTCAGGCACTCAACATACAGATCACGCTTAGATTGAAACTCGGTTCGACTTCAACAACTTCAGTGGTGAGTCCGCATACTCCGAGGACAATATACATGATTTCCATTTCAGTCTTTGCTTTCAGTTTTCAGTTTTGTTAGAGTTAACTGGGGGCATGTCCCAACAAATCAACTCAGTTAGAGGGCTTTTCAGACATACTAGTAGATCCAGCTTGAGTTGTTAAGTGGTTGTTTCAGTTATCACTAAACTCTTATGGTTTCATATATACATTCAGACTATTTGGGTTTTGTCTCCACACCAGATATTTATTGATTTAGCTTCTGCATAGTTCATGCTTTACTTAGTTATTTTCAGTATGCTTATGATATACCAGACTTAGGGTTAGCTTGGGGTCACTCGTGATCCTAGGTCTTGTGTTACGTCAAGGGGGTAGCCTCAGGGCGTGACAGACACCCCATGGAGAGATACTTGGTCGGATGAAACCCTTATCCAACTAATCTCTCAATTGCTCTTTTAAATCCATAAGTTATGCTAGGGCCATACATAAGGGGGAATAGAGATATGTTGCGTATCTGGGAGAAGTTCAATACCGAAGTCTATTTCCCTTTCGGGAGGAATACCAGATAAATCATATCAACGGGGACCGACTCAAAAGTAGGGGTTTCAGAATCCATATCCCTAACTTTTACAAGATGATAAATACAAGCATTAGAAATAATTTTTTTAGCTTTAAGACAAGAGACAAATTGACTCTTAGGCATATAATCCCCCTTTTCTACTCTAGGATGGGTTCATTTGAAAATTGAAACTTGACTACTCGGGTTCTACAATCAATAAAAGCATAATATGAATGCATACAATCCACACAAAGAATAACATCAAAATCTAACATATCAAGCTCTAGAAGATCAATATGAGTGACTCTATGGGATACGGATATGGGACAATCTCTATAGACTCTCTTAGCCACAATCATTCACCAATAGGAGTAGAGACAGAAAAAGGATCTAACAACTCATCCGGAAGAATATCAAACCTCATGGTCACATATGGCGTAACAAAAGACAAGGTAGCACCGGGATTAAGCAAAGCATAAAATTCAATATGAAAGACTTTAAACATACCGGTAACCACATAGAGAGAACCCTCTTGCTCATGATGATTTTGAAGTGCATAAAATCCTTTTTCTTCTAAATCCTACTA
>JAJONR010010774.1:0-18121 GCA_029582245.1 Solanum etuberosum
TCCTGTTTTAATGGCTGAGACTTGAGTTGCCATTTTGGCTAAGTTTAATATTTCTTAAAGACATTTGCATGAGTTATCCTTTGAGACTATTTCTTGTGTTTAAGACTTTCGCTGAGTAAGTAAGCCAGGCCAAGGGTTCCCTTGGGGCCAGCAATGGTTCTCGAGTGCCAGTCCCGCCCAGGGTGTAGGCTCGGGGCGTGACACAGAAACTGAGTTAAAAGTAGGTTTGACCAACTTTAAGTCCATCCAAACACGTACAAGCTTATATAAATCAAATATATCATTAGGATAATTATATACAAGCTTAGGGTAGGTATATACAAATTCTGAATTTATATAATTAGAAATCAAATTATACAAATTCTGAATTTATACAGTTTGGAGCCAAATTATACAAATTCTGGGGGCCACGTAATTATGATGGTAAGTTAGTGGCGAATAGTAATTTAATTAAACTATAGCTATGCTAACTAATTAACAAGTATATATTTTCTTATTCACGTAATTTTCCCATAAATAAATAATATTTTTCAATTAAACTGATTTCCGCACCCCTCTAATTTTATCGTGTCCCTAATTGATGTTTAGCTTAAATTATTTTTTAAGCAAGTTTGTTTCAAAAATTACATCGTACATATAAAGCTTTCATATGATGCGATTTAATAATTAAAAAAATGTATATAAAACGAGGAAAAGGGGAATATAACCACTAAATAAACAGTGTGAACCATTAAATCAAATTGCTAATCGAAAGTATGAACCATTAAATCAAATATCCTCACCTTTCTTTTCGTTTTGCCTTTTGTTTTTATGGATAATGGTGACTATACCCCTTTTTATTGGTGCCTAGCTAGGGTGGGATTCTCTCTTATTTTGCTATGTGTTTATCCGCAACGGATTGCACTACTAGAAAATATGAAATTAATTATAAAATTTAGGGAAAAAAGATAAAAGTATCCCCAAATTATACCCTCTATCATACTTTTAGGACATTGTTGTTCCTGTCGTCCAAAAACTAGAGCATATATACACTTTATACTAACGGATATACACGTGTCATAATTTTATCCACCAACCCGACATTTATTAAATATCGGATCGACGGATAAGATTGTGTCACGTATCCCTATTTAGTCTTCTGTTAGAGTGAAGGGCATATATGCTCTAGTTTTTGGACGGCAGGGGCACCAATGTCCCAAAAATATGACGGAGGGTATCTGTATACCATTTACCATAGTTCAGGGATATATTTGTCCTTTTTTCCTAAAATTTATGATAATATTCAGCGAATCCCTTGTTAAATAATTTTTAGTTAATTAATTTTTTTTATTATCTGTTGTTTAATTCGTATTGAAATGAGTAATTAATATGATTTTTTTGTTTAGATACGAAATTTTATTTGTCGTTAATTCCTCCGCTTCTAAGTTCTAACAGTAGTGTTGAGGTCTATTCTTTTATCCTTTTTCTGTGTAGAATTGTCGGTTGTAAAATATATGTGAGGGATACTGTTCGTTCTTTACTACTATGACTTTCAAATAGAACTACTTTTCTTTCAATTATTCTGTCACTCTTAGTAACTTACTGTAGCCACTAACCATCATAGGTTATGATGTGATAGTAAGTGGGGATTCAAGGGTGTGTATCGGTTGGTTTAATTCAATTCGATTTTTATGTATTGTTGGTTTGATTTATTGATTTTTTATTTTTAAATACGTTAAATCAATAACCAAATTAATAAGATGTTTTATATCAATTTTCGGCTTATCGATTTTGATTCTTAACAGTTCAATTTTCGATTTAACTGATAAGAAAATGCTTAGAAAATAAATATATGACTTCTCAAACAAATTTGACGCAACAAAATTGATGGGGAATGAGAGAGCATGAAGTTTGTAGTTTTGATGATTGACAAAGAGTTTTGATGTGTGACAAAGCATTGTTTATCATCATCAAAAAGGAGGAAAATGTTGGGAAGTAGGAGAACATGTAAAGTAGTTTTGATGATTGATAAAGTGAACATGGTTCAGTACTTGTTGTCTTATGTGTACTCTATCAGGTGAACCAGGTTCTCAGACGTGACTGCAGACAACCTGTACAAATATAAGAGATTGCGGCAAAGAAGAAAAAGTGCAGAAATAAAGGAGCGAAAAAAGAAATTAAGAAAGAGCTGAAACACAGGAGCAAAGAAGGAAATAAATAAATAAAAAAAGAAGAAAAAGTCAAATAAGGAAAGAAATAAAGAAGTAGCAATTCAAGTCAAATAAGGAAAGAAGCAAATATAGACAAGTTCAAGAAGGAAAAAGATTTGTTATTCCTTTCCTTGTAGAAGTTGATGAAGGCAAATCAAACTCTATAAAAGGTTCAAGCCAAAGAAGGAAAATAGTCGTCTTTGCATAAACAAAAATTGAGAGAATTTTCCAGCAAAGCCAGAACAATACCTATTGCATATTCACGAAATTTATCATCTTGAGAGCAATAGTCATTGGAGCAAAACCGCAGGGCTTCGTCACAGCAACATGAGGACCAGGTACACGAGTTGTGTTGGAGTCTGAACTATTGATTGTTGAAGTCTGATCAATTAAAGTCTAGGGATTTTAGTCTTTATTGATTTGTTCTAGGTTTATTATTGAGTTGTAATAATTCCTAGATTGTGTAACAAGAAGTGGGTTTGACTTCTTGGGGGTAGAGTTAAGAGAGAGTTGTGAGAGAATTGTAACAAGAAGCGAGTTTAACTTCTTGGAGAGTTGAGTCTTCGATTATAGTTAATCGTTGGAGAGTTAAAGGTACTAGAGTTAGTTCCTTTTGAGTTGTAATCCTGAAAAGGACGTGAATCTTGAAGTGAATAAGATTGTGGTGTGGTTTTTACCTTCCTTGAGGTAGGAAGGTTTCCACGATAAAATCTTTGTTTTATTGTGTTGCGTTTTGTTTGTCTCGACAAAAGTACGAGAACCTGGTTCTTGTATAGGGGTAAGGTTTCTTCAATTGGTATCAGAGCATGTCTTTTCATTAAAAGACTCACATCTTGAAAAGGACAATAGTTGCACCACCTACATCACAAGAAGGAGCTTCTCAAACTCGACCACCACTGTTTAATAGAAAGTATTATGGATGGTGGAAGAACCGCATGATGGATCACTTACTAGGAGAAAACCCAAACCTATGGGGAGTCGTGTTGGACGGTCCAACCATACCCATGAAGAATGGAACTGATGGAACCACTCAAGTACCAAAGGACAGTAAATAATGGAATGCTGCGGATAAACATGCAATTCAGAACAATGCTAAAGCTAAAAAGATCTTGATATGCGGAATAGGTCTAGATGAATACAATCGAATCTCATCATGTCAAGATGCAAAAGCAATATGGGAAACTCTGCAAACTGCGCATGAAGGAACAACTCAGGCAAAAGCAATATGTAACTTTACAAATGCTCATAAAATAGAAACAATAATAACTAACATGAAATGAACTATACAAGTGTAACACAAAGAGAAATTAAGAGGAGTAGGGTTCTTACTTTAGGTTTTGACGTTTTGTATAATGTGAAGTTGTGAACTCAAAGTCACTGTGAATTGTGAATTGAAGGCTAAAGGGCAAAGACAGTAACTAGTAAGGTATTGAGATTAATATTTAATATTTATATACAAGTAAAAGTAGTAAATTACTACAATTTTAATGGATTATCGGTTTACCCAATAACCCAGTATTAAAAACCAATATCGAACCGATAACCCAGTAATTTTTTTTATAAAACCATTACCTGTTAACCCAATAGCTATAAACCAATAACACTTTTTACGGTTCGATTTTTGCACTCCCCTAGCAAGGGTTGTGGTGGAGTAGTAACTGGTAAGAAAACATAATATTTAAATCAAAGTTATTGAATAGAATAAAACTTTGCAATTGGTCTCTAACTCTGCCACCATAATGTCAAATGCAAAATAAGTAATAAAATTTATCTAATTATAAATCATCATTAAAAAAAGAAAAAGATTTGAAATAAAAATATGATACTATTCTTTTAGATAAATTTAAAAAATATATGTCATGTAGCATGTTAATACTACTCCCTATGTTTGATTGTTATGACCTAGGTAGCATGTAGGAGAGGATAAACATTAATCTAAAAAAAAGAGAAAATTGACAAGAAAGATCAAGTAGAGTTGGAATAATTTTTCTTTTTTCTAAACTTTTTTTTGTAAAATAGATTACAATGATATATATTTATAATAAATATAAGATAATGAAGAGACATGACTTGGATTTTTTATAATATTAAATCATCCTACTGTCCGTTCCTAATCACTATCTTTCTAAACTTAGATTCCCACTTTTCATGTAAAAAACTAATTTGTGCTCTCTAATCCATGATGAATTGTAGGCTAAAGATGTTGGCCAATAGAATGCAAGACCAATCGAAATTAATTGGTTCATAGAGATAAAACCTTTTAGCCCATATTTCATGTCTCCCCTTTAGGAGGGCTAGTGGGTCCATTGGGAAAGCAAACACCCCTAGACTATCAAAGTACTTTTAAAAATAAGCCTTTTTGCACAGGATGATTGAAGTAGCAAGGAAGACTCGATAAAGACAGAGTCAGAATTTAAAATTTATAATTGAGAATTCTAGATTCGTAAAGTTATTGGTTCTAAATTAATCATATTGAATGAATTTCTCAATACAAAAATGAGGTTTGAATCAAAATTACTGGGTTCAACTAAATCCACAATCAATGAGCTAGCTCCGCCCTGAAAAGACTGAACAAAAAATAATAAAATTAAGGGCGGGGGGGAGGCAAATACTTGTGCTAACTTTTTCTAAATGATTTTTTATTTTCTGCATGGGGCAATGCTCTATTTAAGTTCATTGTGTTATTGAAAAATTAGTGTAGGAAAGAGATGGATATTTGGAAATAGGCAATGGACCATGCAATGTGGGGAACATATTCATGCAGAAGTTGAAGTTGAAACTAAGAAAAAATAAAGTTGCCAAATAAATGTCAGACAAAAATAGGCAGATATGTCTCATGACACTGTGTGTTTCTTTTGTGTTGGCTTAAATGGTTTGCCATATTTGGAGGCCCAAACATTTTGCCACCAAGCAATGTTATTCAACACCACTTCACCAAAAATACTTACTAAATAGTACATATATAACATAGGGACATTCAATTGGACTAATTAATATAGGTAGAAATTTACTCTGGTACAAAAATAATATATCAAGTGTAATTCTATAAAGTGGACATGTGAAGGATATATAGAGTGTACGTAGATCTTATTATTATCTTAGAGGTAGAGGGGTTGTTTTTCGATAGACCCTCCGCTCAAGGAAAAAAACAATCCAAAGAAATATAGACAAAGACATGACGGAAATGAAGACAATCATAGCAAAATACAACAGATAACCTGACAAATCATCCTAATCAATAGTCATAAACAGATACAACGATAATCAAAGTATAAAACGACAAAGAAACAACAAGAGTAATACAACTAATAGTACGGATGATAATAAAGAGGAATAAGCGAGACAAAGCTCAACTAACTAGCTAATCTCCTACCCTAATATATATCCTGCATAATCTTTTATCTAAGATCAGGTACGATAAGTACATCAAATAAATATGATTTGAAATGTCTGGATTGTGGAATTCAAAGTACGGAGACACATATGGATAATAATAACCATTATATAACTCTTTCTTATTTCTTTACTTTTTTTTGTCTGAATAGTTAAATAGTACTTCAATTAGTGGTATATATTGTTGGAAATAATTCAAGTCTCTAGACAATTCCTTGAATTATTTAGCAAGGTTGAAAAAAATAAAAGAATTAAAGCTCCACTTATTACCAACTTTACAAGCCCAAACATAAAAGAGCAAATGTCATCATGTCTTCTTGTCTTAAAAAAACCCCATAAAGAGTACTAGTAAGACAAATTGCATAATTCTGTTCATTGTTCAACTAAACTTTTTGGCCCCTACTAATTAACCTCCCCCTATCTATTCTCTATTTCCCTCATTGTGGAATTGAACATTATGTGTGCCCCCCCTACAAGTCCCTTGTGGTTAAAAATGGATATATATATATATATATATATATCATATGCTATGATGGGATGTAAAGGTTAAGAGAATCTAGACACCTGAAATTTTGGTTGTTGCATTCCTCTATCTTTACCAAGAATATTTTAGCTACTACAAAATGATATTCCCTCTATCGTTTCAATTTATGTGATGTAAATTGACTTGGCAAGAAGTTTAAGAAAGAAAAAAAATACTTTTATAACTTATAGTCATCTAAAATAAGTCATAGATGATTGTGTGAGAGAAACATACATTTAAAAGTTAAATTATTATTAAATATAGATGTATATATATGTCATTCTTTTTTAGACTGACTAATAAAGAAAGTGAGCTGTATAACTGAGACATGAGAGTAATAAATTTGGACTCCCAAAAAATTTGCACCAAAACCCAAAAAACATGGCCCACTCAAATTAATGTGCTTTATAATTAAAAAAAATAGATTCATGTATTGTAAAGTAGGGTCTTATACACATTTTTAATATGATTTTTCTTATTAAAAATATCATGCATTCCATAATTTCTAAAGAAAAATTATTTGTTTACAAAAATATCCTTTACAATAACAACATACCTAGTGAAATCTCACAAGTATGTAAAATATCTTTCACAAATATGGTGGAAAAGATTTTTAAGGGCAATTGTATAAGTAATCATGTTAATGCATGTATTAAAACGTTTCCATTACTAACACCATTAGCATAATTGTTTGGATTTTTGTTCAACAACTTTGAGAAGATACAATCAATCTTTAAAGTCATTTCATAATTCTTGGGCTTTTAGCCTTTTACACAATTTTGAAACTTGATTCTTGTTCTTGAAACATACTTTGGGCCTTAAGCCAAATTTGAAGTGAGCCCAAGAATTTTGAAATTCTTTTTGTATGAAATGGTCTTTGAAAATTGGATTTGCATTTGAGAAGTTTGAAGTTCATTTTTATTCTGAAATTGAACTAAGTAAACTAAAGAAACAAAATTAAAAATATATCTATATATAATATAAAATTAGTATAAACAAAATGATGTGACACATCTTTGTGACCCATTTGCTGCAACCGGTATCGCTTTTGCTGTCTTCAATCTCCACTTGTAATCCTCTTATTCGTCCAACTACTAAACCCGTCATTTGACTCATACAAATCTTATAGAAGAATTGAAATAGTGACCTTTAGGGATGGCAATGGGGCGGGACGAATGCTGAAGTAGATTTTTTAAAAATTAATACGGGACGATTTGCGGATATATGTGATTCTACGTGGGTTCAAATTTAATCACACATTATAACCACATGACCTCTCATTTTTTTGGTGCAACTATAATTGTGGATGGCCAAATAAATCTTTAGGTCTCAAGGAAAACATAATTTGAAAATATCCAAACATGTGTATGGTTCTAGTGTTGTGGTCTTCTATTTTAAGGCCTAATTTTTCGCCATCATCCTATATATATAGAACGTCCTGAAGTTCATTTAATCAGGTTCAATACATCTTTTGCAACATATATATTTTAATAAAGTACGTACATCTTTATAATATTATTTTTTTCCCTCTCTATCCATTTTGCATTCTTTATATGTTGTTATTCAAAATTTCATCCTTTTTTTTTTTAATTTTATGTTTTACAGGATGATGATGGTTACAAAATCTCTTCAACTTGTTGTCTTACTTGTTTGCTGTTTGACCATCATCACAATTGAATGTGCAAATGTAACACAAAACCCAAATAAATATAGTGTCAATCCAACAATAGTTCATAGTGCTGTGTCAAAAGGAGCAGGTTAATTAATATTTTCACTAAATATGTAAAATTATTATAAACTTTAAATTAAAAAAATCTAAAATTAAAATTATTTATTTGGCAGTGTGCTTGGATGGATCACCTCCAGCATACTATTTTGAACCAGGATTTGGAGATGGAGCTGAAAATTGGATTGTCCATCTATCCGTAAGTCGTTATGAAATTTGAAAAAAATAGTTTTTATTTGAACGAGATTTGTTTGACCATTAATATATATATATATATATTTAAGTTATTTCTGACTTTTTATGAGTAATTTGAAGCAAAAGATTTTTGTTGTTTTTTCAATTCTGAAATTTTATGGCAAAATATGTTTTCAGAGTTCAATTACGAAAAAAAAAATGAAAAAATTTCATGAACAAACGCCTATTAATATTATTTCAAAAATTTATTAAATAACTTTTTTCGTAGGGAGGAGCATGGTGTATAAATGTCACAGACTGCCAAAATCGTACCAAGGGCGCAAATGGTTCATCAAAAAATATGGGTCAACAAAATTTTCAAGGAATTCACAGCAAGAATGAGAGTCAAAATCCAGGTACGATTTCATTTCATGATGTAAAATTACGAGATAAAATCAGCGATTAGATTTCAAATCATGTGATGGAATTTTAAATTCTTTAAAAAAACTTGATTTGGAAATTTAATATCATGATTTCCCTTTCTTTTTTTTTTAAATACAAAAATTGTCTCACAAGTTTATATTTTGTAAAAAAAAAAAAAAATCCATTATTTATATCTATCAACTATTTAATTCATATGTGAACAAAATTTATATAGTTGATATTATTACTCTTAGCAACCTTTAAACCATTTCCAACCAAATTTACTATTACTTCAAATTAACGCCTATTTTATTTGTTATTACCAACAAAAAGTAGTATACTACAGCTCATGTTCAATTATATTTTTTTTATCGAATTGAAATTTGATTTAAAAAATATTGTACTTTTTTTAAGAATAACTTTTATGAATGTGTATTATACTTTTGTTATGGACTTACGCTTACCAAGTTTTATGTTTATGAACCAGAAATACAACTTAAAAATCTAAATTTCGTATCCAAACAAAATTTTAATTGTATCTCACATGATCAAATTGTTGCAGTTGAATGATCATGTGTCCTATATATATGATTATAATCTTATGTAAAATATGCAGATTTTTATAATTGGAACAAAGTAGTTGTTGCATACTGCGATGGTGGATCGTTCATTGGAGATTCTGAATACATTGATCCAACTAATTCAGTATGTTTTAATTCTAAATTTTAAGTTAAAATAAATATAATATATAAATGTGTTTTTCAATTTGATTTGAGTTTGTATCTATATCTTGTAAATTTGAATATGCACAAGTAGATACTTAAACGTATGAAGAGTTGAACAAATAAGGACACACATCCTACTTGGCTTCCTACGTGTATTATATCACGTAGGACGTGTGTGTCTATTTATTCAACTTTTATATAATTTTAAGTGCCTACATATGCATTTTCAAAACTGGAGGGCATAAGATCTCAACTGAAACCAAATTCGAATGACATATTTATGTATTATACCTCAAAAATATTTATATTTATTGAAAATAGATTATCATTCCTTACATGTTTTTATTTTTATTTTTGTTTAGACTAATAATCTTCAGTTTAGAGGGCAAAAGATTTTTTATGCAGTACTTGAGGAGGTGCTAGGAAAAGGATTAAAGAATGCCAAAAATGTAAGTCGATTTTTTATATTATAGATTTGCAGTTGAAATAATTTATCAAGAAATTATACTATTCACTACAAGAAAAGAGTGAATTACATAGAGATTTTTCTGGGGATTAGTATGAAAATTCGCAAAAAAATAAAGTTTTTGCGAATTTTCATACTAAACTCTAGGAAAATTCCCATGTAATTCACAGTTTTCCTGTAGCGATTGCTTGTTTTTTTTTTTCCAGCTCTTGTTCTATACAAATAAATATGTAACTTTTATTTATAAAATTAAATTTTAGTATCTTTTAAGAAAATTACTTATATATTATTTTATTTTTATAGGCTATCCTAGCTGGCAGTTCTGCAGGAGGATATCCAGCAATATTATATTGTGATTACTTCCGCGATTCATTGCCAATTAAATCTAGAGTTAAATGTTTGGTTGATTCTGGCTACTTTGTTCATTTGTAAGACTTCAATTACATGATCATTATTATGTATCGTAGAAAACATGAAATTAATTATAGAATTATTATTTATTTCGACTTTGAATATCTATATATCTTTCTCATAACAGCAAGAATCCTGTGCTCGAAAGATTTTGGTCATGGAGATATGGAGGAGTTGCTGCTTTACAAGTATACACTACTATTCAAGCTGTTTATATGACTCTATTTTCTTTTTAATTAATTAATATTCTTCGAAATAGAGGTTATTGTTTCCTAAAAATGAAAAACTTTTTTATGTGTGTGTGTTGTAGGGAGCTGCCAAAACGTTACCAAAATCATGCACTTCAAAAATGAAACCAGAATTGGTACAAACTGTTCCTTTAGTAGATGTTTATATATATGATTTTATCGCGTGATTTAAAATTATAAAATTAAAATTGTTACTATTTTTCCAATTTTGTGCAGTGCCTCTACGCAGAGAACATTCAAGAATATACTAAGACACCACTTTTTCTTTACATGTCAGCATTTGATAATATCGAGGTAAGTAACTGGTATTATTACTAATTTTAGTAACATTTACTCCTTCCGTCCACTTTTATTTGTCATGGTTTCCTTTTTAGAGTCAAATTATATGAACTTTGACTAATATTTTAAGACCTAGCAAAAAATGGTAATTTATAGTACGTTTCGTATAGTTTTTGAATATCTAATTTTTTTAATTTAAAATATCGAATTAATGTGACTTTCGAAGCGCAACATGATAATTAAAAGTGATATTATTTAAGTAAATTAATGTCGTCTCATTACTAATTAGTACTAACATTTATCATATACTTTTGAAGACACAATATACTTTAGGAGACGAGAAATATACAACCATTGATGAGGGGCTAGGATCAGCATGTCTGAATGCATCCCTGCGAGGTTAGTACACATAGCGCTATATCTGATTTAACGACAATTAACTAATATTAGTAAAAGTACATATTATTGCTGCCAAAAAATATTTTTGTTATAGTATGTCAAAATCAAATAAAAATAATTCCAAAAAAGTGAATAATTTTAATAATAGGTACATAACTTGAGTTATACTTCTAATATTTTTGAATAATTTGTTGTAAAATTCAGAAATGAGGTCAGATTTCTTAAATGCAATACCCAAAGGAAATGACCCTAAACATAGAGGAGTTTTTATAGACGCAATGCATCATCATACTAGCCTTATGGGCAGGTGGGCTTTTGAAGTGGCCCTTGAAATCAATAATGTGGTAAGATATTATTTATTTATTTATTTATGTTTGGAAGTGCAATTTAAAAATGATGTTTGCTAACTATATTGTTTTTGTTTGTGCAGTCTGCCCCAATAGCATTTGCTGATTGGTATTTTGATCGGAAATACACTTATTTGATAGATGAAATTAATACCATGCCAGTCAAAAATACGTTCAAAAACGTAACTTATGTTCACTAGACTTGTGTTTATTTATTCCAAGAAAAGTTATGTAAAACTTTGATTGTTGACAATCAAATTCTCTATTGTATTATGTAAAAGATTTTCCATGTATATCAAATCCGGTGACAAGGAGGTCCCTTTGACAAAAATAATAAAAAAACTTCTATTGTGAGACTGAATTTTTACTTATTTATTTATTGTATTCAGAGTCGATAAAGCCTTTAACATTATTCATACAGAGTGACGATTATAAATATTCATATTATGTTATTATTGCAAAATTCTTTATTTTTTATAGTGTTATTCATATTTTATGTCAATTATATATATATATATAAACTTGAATTCAAATATTGTGTATTATTTAATTATATATATATATATATATAATTAAATTTGAGTTAACCACTTTTGACCATTTTTAGTTATTTTCTTTTATTATGATTTAGTTTATATTTTATGTTTGGACATCTATAATTGAAGTATTGTTGTTTTACGTTTTACTTGTGATTTATATTAGAAAGTATATTTAAGAGATTCAATATTATTACTCCTCCTTGTATATATGTATATATTTTTTCAAATTGTAAATATAACTTTGACTATTTTTTAATTATTGACATAACCGAATAACCAAATCGGAAAAGAAAAAAAAAAACCAAAAAGAGTAAAACAAAACCAAACCAAATTTATTTCGGTTTGAATTGAGTTACATTTCTTCAAAACCAAAAAGGGAAAAACTCGAATCGAATAGAACAAAATCAAATCGAAAAACCGAATGCACACCCTTACATTTTGTAAATAAACTTTTGTTAGGAAACAATGAAAAATCAAAATAATAACATAACTTATTATTTAATAAAATAATAATACTGAAAATTAGATAGATATTACTATAACAATATTTGAAATAGTATACAATTGATACTTGAGTCATGCTGAACACTATCTTAAGAAACTATTTCAACGATGTGAGATGTTTCCCCAAAATTAAATAAATCTTCTATAATTAAATAGAAAATACATAAATCAACAAATTAATTAACATCAACAAGTTATTAGAAAAAAATAAAAGCCAAAGGAGAAAGGAATAGAAAGAAAAGAATGAGATAAGGAAGACAGAGAAACATTTTCTTTCATGGTTAATTATTTGCTGAAGTAAAAGGATATTTATCGGCACGATCCCGATCGTTGTGAATGACACCGACACTAAATTATTTGGTGAAAAAATTAAAGACTAATCCAAATCAATCCAACACCATTTAAACAAAATCAAATTTATCACAAATAAACAGTTTAGACAACTAAAAGATTGAGTCTCCATAAACTCAATTCAATAGTCCAAAAACATTTAATGTGGAAAACAACTCCTAAAAACTGAATGTTATCATACCAAAACTCTAAACAGTCAAATTGGGGATGCAACCCCGAATACTAAACATAAAGATAAAAGTCTAATGTATGTGTGTTAAAAAGATGGACAAGAAAATCAGAGGAATCCATGGTAGCCTGGAAGATGTAGATCACCCTTGAATTTGAAATCAAGTGTCTCTTATCTGAGGTCTTGGATTAGCCACTAAAAGATGTCATGTTACTCAATAAGAAAAAAATATGTGTAATTTGAATACACAAATCACAGTGTATTGGTAGGATCACATGACCAGTCAAAGATACGAATGTAAGCAGTTCACTACAATGTTGTAACACACAATAATGCATATAACAACAAGTATCAAACTACATAGACTCTTAGTCACATGTCATGAAACAACAATACTTGGATGCATGTCACACATGATCACAAATGCAAATATTAGGTTCTCTTATGGAATCACCATCACATACTTGATCCTCTCACGGAATCAAATTGTTAGTATATCGGTGTGGTACCCGAGTCATTCATAGTTAGTGTACCAGCATGGTACCTGAGCTATTCATAATTAGTGTACCGACGTGGTATCCGAGCCAAACCAATAGGTAGGCTTGGAAAGACTTAGGGCGATGTCAAAGGCTTGGGAAGCCTTAGGGTGACATCATAGGTAGGCTTGGGAAGCCTTAGAATGGGAAAAGGGGCCAAATATGTTAATGGTAGAGTTGACAACGGAATGAGATAGGAGGATGTGATCAAAATGTACTAATTTATGAGCATTATACCTGGATGGTAAAAACAGGTGGATAGAGACTTGAAATGGTGCAACTTTAATATTGCATATTCCTTTCTGACTGTCTAATTTATATTATGTAGTAGGTTCGGGTCGACCGATGATGTCTACCACAACGTGTTATTTGTACTAATATTACTTTTGCTATGCCACTTAGTATAGTCTGGTTGCACGAATTTAGTAATGTTTCATAAGTGAAGACAATGATTATCTCCGATAACTTCTACTACTCTTTCCTTATGGTGGGAGCTATGTCTCATTTATTTTACAAACTGTACTCTTAGAATCTATTGTACCTTAAATTAGTTCCCAATGGGCTAGGGGTATTAGTATGTTTCCTTGTAAAATAACTTTGGAGGTTTAAAATAATTTATGACTTGTTTATTTTTTCACATGTTATAACCAGTTCGAAGGTTGAGGATTCTCCTATCTAGATGGTAGAGTAGGTGCCCGCATAACTCGGTGGATTGAGTTGTGACATAATTCAATCAACTCAAAATCACCTCTAAACAATCGTAAATTTAAAAGAGTAAATAAAAAGGCAAATGCCGATTGGCTACTTAGCATAATTTGTTGTCAAATTGCGTATTGGGTCCTTATTACAAATACAAGAGGCCCAGCCCATAAACTTCTTACGGCCCTCCTCCCTCTAAAAACCCTAACTCCCTTTCTTCTTTAATGCATTTCTTCCTCTATTCGCAAACCTCAGAGAGAAGGCGCCGAAATGGGTCGTGTAATCAGAGCACAACGTAAGGGAGCAGGCTCCGTCTTCAAATCTCACACTCATCACCGCAAGGGACCTGCAAGGTTCCGTTCACTTGATTTCGGTGAACGTAATGGTTATCTCAAAGGTGTTGTTACAGAAATCATTCATGATCCAGGTAGGGGTGCACCATTGGCACGGATGACATTCCGTCATCCTTTCCGTTACAAGCATCAGAAGGAGTTGTTCGTTGCTGCAGAAGGGATGTATACTGGTCAGTTTATTTACTGTGGGAAAAAAGCTAATCTTATGGTTGGTAATGTGCTTGCACTCAGATCTATCCCTGAAGGAGCTGTTGTTTGTAATGTTGAGCATAAAGTTGGTGACCGTGGTGTTTTTGCTAGATGCTCTGGTGATTATGCTATTGTTATCAGTCATAACCCTGATAACGGAACTACTAGGTATGTTTTTACCTGTTTATGGTTTTTTTTAACCTAAATTTTATTTGTATTCTGGTTATTGGATACTTAGAACTATTGGATGTATAATTTTAGGATTGATTTAGTATTTTAGTGAATTGGCTTGAACAGCGTAGTTGATTTGAAAATTGCACAGGTATCTTTTATGACAGCCTAGGATAATGGTAAGTTTTCTTGGAAAGCTTTAATATGCTTTCCTTTTAATTAGCTTGACTGGTAAAGTTTGCTCAATTTCAAGCAATTATGCACTGATCTTTCGTCTGTGGATCCGTAGAATCTGTTTTTCGTGAATTACAATTGGAACTGTGTGCATTTGCATTTGATGAAGCAGAGTTACTGTTAATTTAGCATCTATGAAGAATACCTGTTTATAGAGTGTGTGGCAGAGTATGTTCATTATCTTACACTGATGTGTTATGGGATAGTTTTGGTGTGGTGATGATTAGATGTAGGAAATTCAGATTAATGGCGTTTGTGATACTTAATTCTTATTTCCATTTGCATAAGAAGAATATATCGTAATCTGTTTCTTTCGAAGTAGTGAAATGCATACCTGTTGATCCAAATTACATTGATTTTAACACTTTCTTTATTGGCGACTGTTTGCATTTTTCACATCGTAAATTAGCACTCTGTCACGATGTTATATTATCGTTACCAAGTCTATGGAGTTGAAGTTTGCTCTATTCAATCTTACCTTTTATTAGGATTAAGCTTCCATCTGGATCCAAGAAGATTGTGCCCAGTGGATGTCGAGCCATGATTGGTCAGGTTGCTGGTGGAGGAAGAACTGAGAAACCAATGCTTAAAGCTGGTAATGCATACCACAAATACCGGGTTAAGAGGAACTGCTGGCCTAAGGTTCGTGGTGTTGCTATGAATCCTGTGGAGCATCCTCATGGTGGTGGTAACCATCAACATATTGGTCATGCCAGTACTGTGCGTCGTGATGCACCACCTGGGCAAAAGGTTGGTCTTATTGCAGCAAGGAGGACTGGTCGTCTTCGTGGTCAAGCTGCTGCTACTGCTGCCAAAGCTGACAAGGCCTAAGATAATTAGTTTTGTGTTACTGTTTTCCTTCTTGTTGTGTTTGGATTTTGAGTATTCAGCTACAATCATCTTTATACTATGTTTTGTTGGGATATTATTTTACAAGTTTTGTCAAGGACCCTTGCTTACACAAATTTGCCATTTATAAATGTGTTTAGCTTGGCTCTCATTATGTTTTTCCTTTTCTTCTGTGGTTATGTTTTCTTAACAACAAATCTCATTATGTTTCCCTTAAATTTTAAGATATATTTTCTCTTTATCATATATTTAGGACGGTTTAATTTTGAAAAATAGTAAATGAGTTTCACTTCATTTGTTTGTTTTTCCATGAAGGCTCCGTACTTCTTTTTTTATATATAAGATTTTGTTTCCTTCCCCATGAGTACAAAATGGGATTGACATCATAATTATGTATTTAATATAATTTAGATCTCTGTAAGTATTTGTTATTATATATATATCTCTGTAATTATCCTATTATTTAGTGTTTGTTATTATATAGAACTATACATTGGTGTTGTCTTTTGTTGCAAAAAAGGCGAAACAGAGATCATTTGTAATTCAACTCGACTTTTGCTCAATTTTAATTAATAGTATAGCTGATATTGAAATATTAATGACAATTTACTAAAACTAATTTAAAAACCTCTAATTTTAAAAAGGCATAATAGTTAATTAACAATAATTTGAGGAAGTTAGTAAACGATTATTTTTATTATAAAAGAAAAACGTTTATTAAATATGAATATATATGTATTATAGCCATGGTATTAACTTTTTTATATTTAAAATACATCATATATTTTTATGATATAAATATAATTTATGACAAAGTTAATTTATTATTATATTTTTGGTGTATATTCATGATATAATTTATTATATCAAAATTTATTTTATAAAATAATAGTATTTTTCAAATATTGTAGGTAAGGATATAATTTGTACTGAAGATACAGGAGTTTTACCTAAAAATTAGTTATCAAAGTTGACACGTATTAGAACTGTTATAACAGTAAATATTTTAGAATAAATTTTAGTTTTAGCAAACGTAAAAATCATATTTGTATGTTATAGCTATAGTTTGAATAATTGCGCTCCATAACAAATTTTATGTTTGCTATGGAGCATCAGATTTGTATAAATCGCAGGCAGGTATCTCGTCTGTATAAAAGCATAGCGAGTGTATATGTATATCGGTTAAGATAATTATATATATGTAACTACTATGTATCAATGATTGTGTTTGTATATATGCATAAAATTTGAATTTGTATACAATTGAATCGAAATAAGACATTTGTATTTCAAATCTCTCTCTCGTTTTATACGGATCTTCCCCTACCAGTTATCTTTTGCCTTTCTCTCTTCTCGCTTTATACAAACACAAACACAATTTATACATTTGTGTTTGTATAAAAGTGAGAGAGGCGATGGAGAGTGGCGAGCGAGATTTCTGGGGAGAGAAGCGAATGACAAGTGTTTGCTACAAATTAGAATTAAACGAAACTGTGGTTATAACATTTAATTTGAATTAATAGCTTGTTATTTTATACAATTTTCTCAATATTTTATGTGTCATTGTTAATATTTAATTAATGAGTAAATTTTAGAAATAACAAATATAATAGATATAATTAAACTCTATAGCTATAGTTTTGATAATTGCACTTAATAGCTATAGTTTTGTTTTCTATGTAGGCTCTAATTTGTATATTTCGCTTGCAAATATACAAATAGGGTAAATATTTACAAATTCTGGATTTATACAGTTAGGAATTTTTCAGAACTCTGTTTGTATATTTTGCTTGCCCAAATACAAACAAGGTAATTTATTGTGATTTTTTTTCATAAATCGTATACAAATAGCTAGGGTAAGCATATATTGTCACGCCCCGAGCCTACACCCTGGGCGGGACTGATACTCGAGAACCATTGCTGGCCCCAAGCGAACCCTTGGCCTGGCTTACTTACTCAGCGGAAGTCTTAAACACAAGAAATAGTCTCAAAGGATAACTCATGCAAATGTCTTTAAGAAATATTAAACTTAGCCAAAATGGCAACTCAAGTCTCAACCATTAAAACAGGAAATAGAAAGCTCAAGAACTAACATATGACTGTCTATGAAGCCTCTAAACAACTGAGATGGATGTCGGGACAAGACCCACGACATCCTAATGAAACTAAAACTACTAAAAGCAATAAAAGGGATCCTCCGGAGGCAAGGAGGCTCACCAACAAG
>JAJONR010010775.1:0-16250 GCA_029582245.1 Solanum etuberosum
AATTAATAATTTGATTTCACAAAATAATTATCAAAGCTTGTATGTTAAAGTTTTGGGTGAACATATTTGTACCCTTGATAAAAAACTTGATGAATTAACTACTTTAATAAAGCAGATGGGCAAGAATAATATTGATATTGCTTCCAGTTCTGGTAAAGGAGATCTGACTGCTCCTACTTATATTCAGAGACCTCCAGATATTTCTGATTTTAAGATAAAGTCTCCTTTAGATGACTTAGAAGAACTTCTTGATAAGAAGCTCTCAGGTTTTGGTGCTAAACCTATTAATCTCTCAAAAAATAATATTGATTATAATGTTGAGACTCCTGATATCTCTGAAATTTATAAATTGGGTAAACCAAAGAAATTCAGGTATGCTGATAAGCCCCGCATGGAGACGTTCTATTATCCTCGTCCCACTCCTCAAGATGTGTTAATAGAGGAACGTGATTGGAATCAGACTAATACGTCTTACAATGGTTCCGAAATTTATGAATGGAATTTAGATGGTCTGACTGACAGACAATTAACCATTCTTGTCCACAGAATGCTGATGTATGCAACCATCTGTAGGATCCAGAAAAATTCAGATAGGAATATTTGCAAAATGATAATTGCAGGTTTCACTGGCCAACTTCGTGGATGGTGGGATAATTTTATGACCATCGAACAGAAGGCAGCAGTTATCAATGCTATTGCAGATAATGAAGGAATTGATAACCTTGGAATGGCCCTCGTTAAAAACAGGGAAGATGGTGTCTACACCCTGATAGTCACTATTCTAGAACACTTCAATGGAAGATTTACAGGGAATCATGAAACCATCCGAACACTTCAAAGTATCTTATATTTGTTTTTATCAAAATTTATTTATCATGTATTTATGATAGCAAAAAAGCCCAAGAGAAAAATATTTATCTTGTTGAATTCATGTATATGAGCGCCTATAACAGTTCTTAGTGTGATTGAGAATGTCAGTCTCTTCCTTGTCTAGATCAAAAGTGATGAATTTTAGAGTTTTATTCACAATAAATCAGAGATAAGTTATTAGACAGGACATGACACAATTTCATTTTGTTTCAGAGAGGATCTTGTTGGGCCTAATCTAAACTTTGTTTCTGTTTATATAATACAAAAAAAAAAAAAGTAAAAAATTTAGGAATGTTGTAAGTAGCAAATTACATCATATTTCTACTCTTTTCTAATTTACAAAAATTCCTTAAAATTACTGCCATTCGGATACATCCCACTTTTCCGGATACATCACATTTGATACATTATACAACTACTTTGTTGAGATTAAAAAGGAAATTAAATATAACATTAAATGTCAGTCCCCAAATCATGCAAAACAAGTTGATGTCAATCTCTCTCAAATAACAGCTCCAAACAATTCAAATTTCAAATTTTCTTTTCTCAAATCTCTTCCAAATCATAACAGATTCAAAAAAAAGTCAAATTAAAAAGTCTGCAGTATGATATTTTTGCGCTGGGTGCCTCTTCATTTCATTTTTTCCAGCAGCAACATGAAGAAATGGTGGCCCTAAGAGACCAAATACAACTTCTGAAGCATGACACTCTGAGCCCCAAAAATAAATAAAAAAAATCAGCTCACTTCTCTACCCGAAATTATTCGCTTCCTTAACTAGATTATCCTTTCTTCTATGTTTCACCTCCCCAAAAGGAAAATAATGTTTTTCACTTAACTCATTTAATTTTATATAGTTATGTATCATATAAAAAAACCTATGAATATGATATACATTGATTTATATAAGTCAGTGTTGTAGATACTTAACAACATGTGATACATCACAACATCTGATACATAACTATGTTGTATACATAACAAAGTTATGTGTCATATACATAATTATGAATATGATACAAACTGTCTTTGTTATAAAACGTTAGTGTTTATGTATCAATAGTAATATTTGATAGTGTCTACAGATACATAGCCTTCTACTAGTTGAATAAGGTTGGGTGTGTGTATCGGTAGTAAAAGATAACGAAATTTGTAATAGTTGTGTATCTAATACATAACTATGAACATGATACATACTAATTTGTGTTTCAATAAATTAGGGTTATGTATCATAACTAATATTTGAAAATGATATATTGTACATGATAAAATTGTAATGTATCATAAAGGTGAAACGAACAAAATATACATTAATTTAAGAATCAAAATCAACGAGATACATTAAAAGATCTGCTGAAAGTAACAAACAAAAAAATCAACAATTTGATTTGCTAAAAGCAAAAAAATAATAATAATGAAGAAATCCTTCCACACTTTCTTCTTTGCTCTGTATCAACTCTTGTAGCTTTTTTTACTTTCAACAATAACGTCATCCATGGATCTCGACCCAAAACATTACCGAAGCCACCAACCACTCTTGATAAAATTGTAATGTATCATAATGTTGAAACGAATGCATTATACATTAATTTAAGAAACAAAAAGAAAAATAGATACATTAAAAACTGAACCCATATGTATCAGAAAAAAGATGAACAACAAAAAATCGGAAAAAAGTCGACAATCTATTGAAAGCCAAAAAAAAATGATGAAGAAATCCTTCTAACTTTGTCTTTTGCTCTGTATCAACTTCCGTAGCTTTTTGTCACTTTCAACAATGGCGTCACCCATGGATCTCGATCCAAAGTCCTTACCGGTGCCACCAACAACTCGATTTTTTCTCCTTTTTTGGGCGTTTTTTCCACATTCAAATTTGAAGTTGAAGATGCATCCTTCTTCGACTAAATTTTTAGATGAAAAAACTAAAGAAATATATAAAAAAAGATCGATACCTGATGAAGTGGAAAGAAAAAAAATGGATGAAGAAGAAGATGAAGAACTACCTCTTCAATAACTTGCAATTGATAAATCAGAAAGAGAAAAGATTTGAAATTCAAAAATAGAGTGATGGAGATAATTGGTGATATCATTGTGTAATTTTAGGCGTGGAAAAAGGGAAAAAAATCTTGAGGTGATAGTATATAGTGATGTATCCGGAAAAGTTAGAAATTATGAAAACGAGGGATTTTTGTAATTTTTTAGAATGATAGGAAATTTTTAAAAAAAAAAGGATAAAAAAGGATGTGTAGTTAGATAATTTTTCCTAAAAAATAAGCCTAGTCACTTGTCTGTGGCTATTCAATGAAAAAAAAATTAAAAATTGAGGAATTTGAAAATATAAAACTATTTTCAGTTTTTAAAAAAAGAAAGAACTTAAAGAGAGTATTTTTTTTTAAAAAAAAATTAACAATCATTTACATTGAAAAAGCATTCCTAAATTATACTACATATTTTGGAAAAAGTAAAATAATGTATGTATCGTTTGGTACAAAGTATTATAACGCAGGGATTAATAATGCAGGGGTTATTTTTATCAAGTGTTTGGTTTATTGCTTCCCACCTAATTTTGGGTTTGGATTAAAACTTTTTCAAAAGTTTCTTACCAATTATATCCTTGAATTGTTATAGAATTTTCTATTTTATTTAATTGGGCCGAGATAGATAACTATTGGACAATGTTATTTTTTATAATTGAGAGTCTTATTACTAAATTTTTAGAGCTCGAATTATCAAAATTCAATTGCTTTGAAATTAAATAAGGCTATTACTTTGTTTTTTTCTCTTTTCATAAATGGGCGTGTTGCTATAATTACAGTACCGTTCGAAAAAAATCAGGAACACTGAGGATGTTTTCTGTTATGATACACGTTATAGTGTGCTATAGACATTCCATTATTTTATTTTTCAGCTTATCCTATTTACAACCCTAGTTATAAAAAAATTTAAAAAGAATAGATGGAATTCCGAATTAGTTAGAAATTCCACTTTTAACATTTGAGTCCTTTTTAAACTAAATAATTAATTTCTTCGTTGGGTCCATAATTTTATTACATACAAAATAATTTCTTTTGCCTTATTATCCTATATTTGAATTTAAATTTAATTGAGTGATTTATTGATAGAAATATCTAAGTTGAGTGAGTTTATAGACACAAAACGAAGTTTAATGTGACTTTACTTGATAAATTCTCAAAGTTGAGTAATCTTTTGAGCAACAAACAACTCTTTTTAAATAATAAAATTTGTAAGCTAAATTATTTAAATAAATTTACTAATATAAATATAAAATATAAAATCAAGAAATAAATAAAACGATTAAAAGAATTTGAGGGATATTTTTGTCTTTACATAGATAATCCCATGGTATTAAAACCTACGTATTACTAATACCACCAAATGGGAGGTATTAGTAATACATCATATAATACCATGTATGTTGTATAACTAATCCATGGATTAGTTATACATAGAACAAAAATCCTACCAAGCATAGTACTAAATAATATCATACATAATACATGAACTATTTCTCCTAATACTCTCTACCTAACGACCCCGTAGTGTGTGTTGGTTTCGAACTCAGGTTATAGCTTATACTTATATTTCTAGAAGACAAATGAACTATATCTTTATACACGGTGTAATATTTTTATAAAGTGGGTTCGAACCCCTCTTGACATAACGTAGGTCCACCCCTGTCGTCGATTCAAAAATAAATAAAAACTTTTGAGTTGATGATCGTGAGGAGAAGAATCAGAAGATTACGTCTTTTACATTAGATTTTATAAAGATTGTAACTTTCGCATAAATTATTGAAATATAAATACCATAGTTTGTCTTTGTTTTTCCTTTCATGATTGCTATTTTTCAGGAACGAAATTTAGTCGCTTACAAATTGACACCCCCGAATTTATAAGCGACTAAGTTTCGCTCCTGAAAAATAGCAATCAAAAAAAGAAAAATAGAGACAAAGAATGAAAACTTCTATTTCAATAATTTATGTGAAGGTTATAATCTTTATAAAATCTAATGAAAAAAAATATTATCCTCTAATTCTTCTCCTTACGATCATCAGCTCAAGAGTTTTGCTATGTTCTTGAATCGACGAAATACTTGTTGAAACTTCACCACGAATGTGGAGCCAAACTTTGATCACAAATTCGAAGATATGGAAATTTGCGGCTCACAACTTTGGAGATGAAGACCTGCAGATCACCACTAAAGAGCAAAGATTCTCTATGCTGTGAGTTAGGAATTGAGAGATATTTTGGTCTTCAAGTACTTTTAGAGGACTTTGGATTTGAAGAGTATGAGTTGTACTAGTTTTGTCAACTTAACATATTGACCCAAATATAATTTGAACTTTATTTAAGTCATATAATTGTTACTTAAATATTAAACTAATTTTATCAACTAATTTGACTTGATCAACATTTAATGAACTTAAGGATTAATCTAAAATTTAATATGCATTGATTAATTAAATTTCACTGTCTAGTGATAATCGTAATATAACATTTTTAAAAATAAAATTTTACTGTTAGTACTAAAATTGAAGAATAACTCAGACAATTAAAACGATTTCAAAGAATCTAATTTGGATTATACATCATTAAGTAATAAAAAAATTGATATGATATGATTTAAAAAAATAATAATAATACAATCAAATCGAACAATTGACACCCCCGGGCCCGAATAATTATATTTCCAATATAAGAATGTTCTAATATCCGCTAGCCTTTTCTTGATATCACCAATACAAATCTAGTGATTATGTATTTCCATTTCATTTTCACGTAGTTGACAATAAAGTAGGGTTATAGAAAATAATACTCTAGTAGAGTAATTAAGGAAGATCTACCTAGAGTGAGATTTGATTCTTTTGGTCGCAATGCTACATGAATAGAGCAAGGAAATTAAATGTCGGTGTTTACTAGTATTCCCTCTGTCCCTAATTACTTGTTCACTTTTAAATCGACATATCTATTAAAAAATAATAATTAATGACATAGTGAGTTTTTTATTTTACCCCTATAAATTATGAAGTGGATGAATTAAAAACTTAAGATTTTCAAGAATTTCTATTTTTCTCAAAGTAATTAATTAATGATATAATAGGTAAATAAGTATTATTAGACATATTAAAATGATATAGTGAGCAATTATTATTGAACGGAGGAAGTAATTCTTAACTATCACTTTTTTCTTGTTTATGATTTGGTTCATAAACGAGTTGACTTGTCTTCGAATTAGACAAGTTTTCAAGTCCCCACTTGACTTAGTTGAGTGGCTTTTTTTCTTCCATTATAACGAATTAAAAATTTTGAGTTAATTATTTATTTGTAATAATAAATATTAATATTCAATATAAATATCGCTAAAAACTCTTTTTTGACGCTAAATGTTTTGTTATTAAATGTCTCATGCTTGATTTTTTTCTCTTCTTAGTCAACCAATTAGTCCTACTATATACTTATTTCTACTCGATAATTTAATACCTCATAAACTTAAACATAATTAAATTTATCTTTGATACCACATCTCATGACTCTAATCACCTATCTTTCCATATGAAATTTAAGCATTTGTCATATTCTAATTAGACTTAACCAATTAACAGTTTGCTTTATAATCAGCGTAAATGCACGCCATGATAATTGATGTTCATATCATATGTATTATCTTATCAAATGTTATATAAAAGATAATATTGTAGAAATATGAAATTAATCAACGGGATTCCATATTATTCTTTAACCTTCGCACGATAAAGTAAATTCGTTTATTTAGAGTGTGTTCGGTACAATAGATATTTTTCACAAAAAATAAGTAAGTTTTTAATTTATTTTTTTGAGTTCGTTACATAAATAAAAAATATATAGACAAATATCATGGTAGATGGGGTAAGGGTGTAGGATGATGGGGATGAAGATAACGTGTATTGAAAGATGAGAATGACACAATCAATATAAAATATTATTTGTAGTATTTGTATTTCCTAATTCTACTAGAAAAGACGTTTTCCCTATTTTTGAAAAATGGATTAAAAAAAAATATTTTCCTTCGCATCGACCCTCCGTTAGTGTTCTTTTGCTTTCTATATTTCTAATCACGTGTGTACAAATAGAAGGATGCCTAACATGAACCACTTGTTTTCGATCAGTAAATTATTGAGCATGACTAAAGCTTAACTTTCTATCGGCAAGTCCATTTTTTATGTAACATATGAACTGAACTGATATCTAAATTGGTAAAATAAGAAGCTTAATTCTCATGAAAAAAATAAAAGTTTGTAGCTTTGAGTAGAAACTTTGGGGTAAATCATATTGCTATTGAAAAATATTTTTTCATTAGTATTCTTTTTTAATGAATCAAACATGTAAAAAAAAATTAAAATGCTAGTGGATTATGTTGAGATTTGGACTTAGGAGTTAGGACCACTACTTGCTATGATGCTATGTTAAATTGAAATGTATCTCGTTTTAAAGTTTAAATTGAAAAAAATAACATACATTTATTTACTTAATTTTAGTTTATCCAATATTGTCAAACAAACCCCCAATATTGTCAAATAAAATGAAACATATGATTTCACCGATTTATTGAAATGGCAGTGTTCTTATTTTTCTAGTATTCTCGTATTATTTGCATACGGCTAAACTAAATTAAAGCAGTACGTTGATTCAAATGGAATAAATAATTTACTTTATATTTTATACAAATAAAAATATGTCAATTTTTGGGTATGATCAAATAAAGAAGGGAATAATTTATATATATATATATATATATATATGCACTTTTGATCTCTATGCTTGAGATTTTCATAAATTTACCGAATTATTAATAGTTATATTACTTTATATTTAAATAATATAATTATATAGATCTAGAAAAAGTTTTTAATATATGTGTATATCCTTTGTAAAAGACACTAAACGCACACCATTTAATCAATTGAATAAAGGGTAAACTACATAAATCTCACTAGTTTAAGTTCTAAATTCCACTAGTTTAAGTCTTAATTACTAAGATTTCTGATAGTTTCAAATATTACTTCCTCTATCATATTTCGTGCTTAGAATATACGAGTCTAAATCCGCGAGATACACGTATCAGCTGAATTTTAAAATCAAGATACATATTTTATTTGTTTGAATTAATTGGTTGTAACTGATTTAATTAAGGATTTTCAAAATTCATGGACAATTAATCCTGAAAATTTAAATTAATCAAATCCCTTAATATAATCTAGGAGTGTATCTATGTTTAATTAATTTCTTTTTTATTATTATTTGAAATAATAAGTTCATTAATAACAAAAACATGTATATCTTGGTCAAGTAATTTGATTAATTTCATTTTATTAATCTTAAAATATAAATTTATTAATTTAATGTATCTATTATCAATATGATATATCCAACAAACTAAATACTTAGATACACATTTGCTCAGAGGCATAAGAATTGAATTATACTCCATCAATCTTGCTGCTGAATGGAGGCAATCTTACTGGAAAATCACTTTCTCTTTTGTACTTCTTTTTTATGATTATGGGAGAAATTTTTTGTATTGTATAAAATATCTCCTGAATCGTTGGTAGAAAAATATTCTGAATTGCTAATTGACCATTAATTAAGGAGTTCAAATTTTAAGATGATTATTCAATATCATATTTAAGGAATTTGTATATCTGATTAATTTAAAATATATGATATGAATATTAAAAGTGGTATTATGTTTAATTATTTTAAATTAGAGGTAAATTAAGTATATATGGTAGTGAAGTATGTCTAGTTATGTAGTTTTCCCTTGAATAAATAAGCCTAATAATACATTATGAGGATAGAAAATGATATTTATCGAATAAAAAAATATTATTATCTGAATATATTTCTCTATATATATTATTAAAATTATTAATAAAAAAAAATTGAGGATATTATAGTCTTTGTAATGTTATTGCAAGATTTGCTTGCTTAAGAGGATTGTCCTCTATGTTTAGTTATTTAGACCTTACTACTAACTCCAAAAAAAAGTCAATCATTTTTATTTAAATTACAAATCAAGCCCTAAAAGTGAAATGTCATGGAGTATGGTAGGATCCACCCATTGAGCTTTCCAATTGACACATAACACTTGGGCTGTAATTTTCTTCATATATTTTTCATTTTTATTTGAATTTGGTGAAAGATAATTACGTATTTATATTAAGATTCAGATTAAAGTGTGTAAATTACTTTACTCTCCTCTAATCAACTCCACATATTTTTCATTTGAATCTCACGAAGGATAATTACTTGTTCCTATCCAAGTGTATTTAAAGTGTATAAATTTATTATAATTAAGTAATTTAATGAGTTAATGTCGTTCTTAAAAAAATGAATTATTTTTCATCACTACGTAAATAATATATTTTATACGTATAAGTATCGTTTTTAGTATTTAATGGTATAATGTTTTCATGAATATAATTGATTTATCAATTGGCAATCATCCACCGTTCATGAATCGAGAATTTATTCAACTTTAAGTATGCATAACTATGTGCATATGATCAGTAATTACTTAGGTATGTTCGGTACGATGAAAAATATTTTTTTAGAAAATGATTTCTAAAACAATAAGTAAGTTTCTTACTTATATTCTTGTATTTGATCATACACAAGCAAAAATAATTATTCCAAAAATATTTGTATATAATTTAGACAAATACTGTGAGAGATGAATTATTAGATGGAGGATAATGTAGTGGTGGTGGGGATGAGGATGGGAAGCCCAAGGAATGAGGTAAAGCTGAGGTGTGTTAATAGGAAAGAACAAAAAACTTATTATCCTAAAGAAAACATTTTTCAAAGATTTACGTCAACCAAATATGAAAATATTAACATTCTTTATATCGAATACACTCTTAGAAATTAACTTTTTTACCTCTAATTTCACATTAATTTTTTTTTTTATAAAAAAAACAAACATTTAATAATATTAGACCCGTGTTGACATGGGCCACCACCTCATGGTATATTAAGAAGTAGGAGCTACCCTACCCTGCACCGACCTCCCACACTAATTTCTTACATAGTTACATGGGATAATGTGTTTGGGAAAATAATTTTGATATCTAAAAAAAAAAACTCAAAACTCTGGTCTAGACGTTTCTAGGTTCCTTCTATATATTAAAAATTAAATTAAATTCTTGTTAATGTCCGTTAATATATTTTATTATAGTTGAATATCTAGTCTTGATTATCAGTATTCTTATATTATTCTTAACATTAGTTACTCACCCGTTTGATCATGATAATTTTTCACTTATTTTCGAAAAAAATATTTTACTTTTTTAAAAAACAAAAATAATGTTTAGCTATGATTTTAAATAGTTGTATTTGGAATTTGAAAAATACCAAAAATCTTATTTTTTACTTTTTTCACTTTCGCTTTTTTCATTTTTAATTTATTTTTATTTCAAAAAATCCTAATTTTTTTTATTTTCATAAAATAACTTCATTTAAATTATATTCTATATTCAAATAATTTTTTTTATATTTTTGAATGGCAATTCTTAAGGTGCCATTACTTGGCTTTTACTACTTTAGTCCGTTGGTTTGTTATCAAAGGATTAGCTATTGGTTGGTGATTTTCTTCCTATATACATTCAAGTTTTTAACTATCCCTATTTCTTGATGAGTTTTTAATGAAAGTAACAATTTTTGTTAGTTTTTGTGCTTCGAGTTTTTTATTAGAAGAGCTTATGAATTCTAAAGACACATTAATATTTGGTGAAATATTTTTAAGAACAGTGTCATAGACATGCCTCAAGCTATAAAAAATTTCGTGATTTTTAATATTTTCCAACTCAATATAAGGTGTCGTTTGATTAGTGATAGAAGGATAATGTTTTCGAGATATTTTATCTTGTGCTAATGAATATTCCTTATGCTCACATTTACTTGTCCATTATTCTAAAAATATTTTTTTATTTTTATTTGTCACTTTTTTTATCTATATAAAAAAAAAGACAAAAGAAAAATTCATATTTATTCTTAAAATTAATTACTTATTTTTTAAAATATTTTTTCCCTAAGTCAATAAAAAGCACTTGAATTATAATTAATTTAATACGCCGACTGATAAAGCTAGAATACAGCTCGTCTTAAAAGTCAATTTCAATAAATATTAAATATGTGATTTGACTAGTGATAGACAATTACAATTCATGAATTTATGAAAATTGCACTTTATAATCGTAAAAAAGATTTGAGTTAGTCACTAGGTGTGCCTAGGGTATCATTTATTTTACAGCATCGTGGCATTAAATAGAACCATAACATTCCTATTTGATATTAATCAATGCTTAAACCAAACTTAATTATTAGTGATCAATTAACTTTGTGCAAGTGTCTTGAACATATCATTTATTCAGTAGAATAAGAAACAAGTTATGTATATATTACCTCCTCTGTTCCTTTTTATATGTAATCTTTATTATAAATAGTTGATTCATAATACTTGTTATTTAGTAAAATCAATGCATAAATTATAATACTCTTCATATTTTACCCTTGTGAGTTATTATCTTTGAAAATATACATTTGATCAACATAAAAAAAAATTAAGTGAATAATTCATGTTCATCGGTCAAGTTAATTAATCAAAATAAATTAGTTCATATTTATTAATTGAAAAGTTGACTTCAAAAAAATTAAATAAGGGTAAAATAGTAAACCTACTTAATTTCTTACTACACGTGAAATAAAAAATAATGATATATAAATAGGAACCGATGGAGTACTAATTTATCTTTAGTATTTATTCAAGTACAACTTGAAACATAACTTTCCTGGCATTTCTTTTTTCTTTCTTTTTGGGATACTTCTAAATTCTAATGTTGATGTGAATATTCTTTTACTTAAATGGACATTTCAAGAAATTAAATTTATCATTAACTAATTTAGTTTGAATTGGTGCTTTGATTTTCATCAAATTTAATTTTAAATATTATTATTAACATTAACAAGCTGATTTAACTAGTAAAAGTACTCATCGATCAATCAAATATGCCAAGTGATTCTTTTATTGTTTTAAAAAAAATATTAATTTGTTATATTAAATTTCATTTGAATGGCTGAAGAAATCACGTCATTTATTTGGGATTTCAGGTTATTTGAGTTGTTTGAGTCAATTAATGAGGTGGATCAATAAAATAATTAAAATGAATCGTATTTCTTTCTTATAAAAACAGATTGGCTTAAAATAAAATTTTCATCTCAATAAAATTAAATAAAAAAATCAATTAAATGGTTGAATGATTCTGTGAGTAAAATATTAATAGCTGAGTGTTTATTGAGTTATAAAAAAAAAGTGATTTGCTAAGTAAACTAGTTTTAGTTGAGTGATCATATGAGATATTAATTAGAAAAAAATCCACTAAACACCACTTTGTTTGTTTCAAAATTATTTTCATGAGAAGTATTGAAAACATCCCACTAAACACCACTTTTTTTGTTTCAAAATTATTTTGATGAAAATTTTCAAATATAGTTAAATTAAGAAAGAAGTATTGAAAACATCCCACTAAACACCACTTTTTATGTTTCAAAATTATTTTCATGAAAATTTTCAAATATAATTAAATTAAGAAAGAAGTATTGAAAACATCCCACTAAACTAGACATGGATTATTAATTTCATCCCTAAACTATTGTCAGCCTTAAAATTTCTCTTTTACTTGACTAACTGAATTTAAATACATCCTCTGTAACGACCTGATTCCGTCGTTAGGAAAAAGCCAATGGGGAAAAAATTGGGGTCAGAAAATTGTTGAGTAGTAACTTGAAAATTCCTAGCCTAGTCCAGATTTGGACGAAATCTGAGTCGGTGAGGTCTAGGGAAATCTGGTAATGAATGAGAGATCTGATTACGAATTTGATCACATGAGTAGATAACTAAGACGTTAAGGAACCCGTACGACTTTACGGAATCGAATTCGGGCGAGTGGAACCCCTGAAACTGATCTTAGCGTGAACGGGTTGTTTTTGAATGTCATGGGTTGAAGGTGTGTTGTGAAATGGGGGTTTGAAACTCTAATTCCGACGTTCTGTCTCCGCGCAAGCCGCCAGAGCAGGATTAGTGCCGCTAGAGCGGGGCCGCTGTAGCGGGCCAGTCGCGAAATAAGTCGATATTAAGGGACGACCCAGGGTTATTTTTTGAAGGTTTTCCACGACTTTTGGTGCTAAAGGTAAGGATTTTACTCCCCTAATCCATTTTTCGATCCGTAGAACGTAAATTCATAGGTAATTATCATTGGGGGAGGGTTTTGGCCTGAAGTTAATAGTGGAAAAAGCTCTAAGTTGGGTATTGGGATCATGGGTTTGGCCTAGGGTTGATAATTTCGATTATATTCCGGATAATTAGGCTTCGTTTATTGATCCTTGCGTTATACTGATTGTTTGTAGACCGAGAACAAGCAGAAAGAATCCGGAAGAGGAAGAATCAAGTTTCTTAGGGGATTCAAGCTTTGTTCGAGGTAGGTGATGGTTGTGATTTCATGTTTGTGTGATATATGTTAGTAATTGTTTCATTGTATTGCATGTATGTGTGCGAATATTGCATTATTGATCACACCTAATGTAAATGAGTATGAACGAATAACTATATGCCATGAATTACCTCTTAATTGTATGATTGTGAGAATGTACATTGTGATTGTGATTATGGTATGTTGAATGGAGTGGGTGTCACTGATACACTCAAATTACACCTCCCTAAAGAAGTATAAGTGATTGTTGTCAAATAAAGAACCCAACTTGTAGGTTGGGATCGATCCCACGAGGAATATGGTTTAGACTTAAACTTAATTCACTATTATATTCGTTTAGTCAACTCATTTCCGAGACAAGTAAATAAAAGGAGGAGAATTTGTGAAACAAATAACTGATTGTTGTTTAAGTAACAAGTGAGCAAGATTCAAACTTTGTTGTTATCAATGAGAGAGAGAGAAACTAGGGTGTATGTGTTCCCCATAAGCTCTTAACGCGGTATTCCTAATAATAGTAATCCTTTCCTAGTGTTTTTTACATGCAAAGTTGGTAAGATATGTATCCCTAAGTGATTGGTCCTCCAAATAGGGAATTTCACTCCGCACCTTCGTCCGGCTACGTGTGTATAATTTACTAACCCTTATCTTTACCTCAGATTAGACATCACATCAATGTATGGCTTAGTTTTCACCCTCGCACCAATTGACATTAGACTATTAGATAGTATCACACTAAATCTTTGTTGTTAATTCTTTTCTCATTAACTAACTCATTTTTCCGGCAAGTAGCAACGAGGCGAGTTCTAACGTTGCGCACCGTTAAAAAGACTTCTAAGCGAAAGAATTAACAATACATCCATAAACACTATTCAAGAATTACTTAATTATTATTCATACTTTTTTAATTGCTCATGGTTCCCACAACCCTAGTTGTGGATTTAGCTACTCATGCTTGAAAGAACACAATTCATAATTGGGTAAAGAGAATTCATGAACTTACGATTAGAGTGGAAGAAACCCAAAATCTCCAATTGAATTTCAAAGAGAAAATCTTATAAACCGAAATCCAGAAATTAAATTGCCAAAGTTTGCAAGTTAATTCCCAAGAAAATATCAAGAACTAAAAGTAAACAATAGTGTCTAACCCTTAAAAACGAGGTTTACATACCCTATTTATAGAAAAACATGTCCTAAACAAAAAGGAAACAAAATAAGGAAATAAACTTTCTGGACGCGGCTTTGATCGACGACTCGACCTACGGATCGTGGGTCGACCTACGGACCGTAGGTCCCCTCCGTTGGTCAACACTTAGACTTTTTTCTGCAAGGCCTGGAACCTTCAACTCCCAGTTCATCACTGACGGACGTGCAGGACGGACCGTGGGTCCTCTTCCGTGGCTCCATAGTTAGGATTTTCATCAGGTTCTGGAACTTCGACTCTCTGAACACCTTCTACGGACGTACAGGACGGCCCGTAGGTTGACCTACGGTCCGTAGGTTGCTTCGTGGTTCCACACTTGGTAAGACTTCCCTGATGCTCCCATCTACGCCCACCATCGACGGACCGTCATAGGACCTACGGTCCGTAGGTCCCTTCGTGGGTGGCTACTTCTGCAGATTTTTCAGCTGTCATCTCACTAAATCGCATCCAAGCCTATTTCCTGCAAACATGACACAAAAATATTATTTCCAATACAAAATGGCCCTAGACACACACAACTCTTAAGTGAAATGTATCAAAAATACCGTAAACTCACGGTATATCAACAGCTTCAACTTAAATATGTTGTTTGTCCTCAAGCGATACACGAACACTCTAAACGATACTTGTGTAGAAGCAGATATACAAACTCAGCAATCACATGGCTATCTTAACCCATTCCATCTTTTTAGTGCAAATCATTTTTTATTAGACTCAACAAGCTAACTCATGCGGATCAAGATATGACACAGATCGACCAATAGACACCACAACATACACTTTTCACAATCACCAAGATACCAACTTTCCGATAATGTAACTAGTTCCCTCACTTCAAACGAAATCATTTTCACACAGAAGATACGAATTTTGAGTTTTAGGACTCATTCAACACTCACGCTCAGAAGTGACTTCAAGTATAGTTAGTGCTCAATACCATAGACTTGCCCTTATTTTCACTGCTTAGACTCTCCAAACTAGTTGCTAGGATCACTATAGGAGTTTCTTAGCTTGTAACGTAGGCTCAGGGTCAGGTGTGGTACATTTGGGTACTTTTTAGTGACTTTCTGCCCTCCTTGACATTACATTGGCTTTTTATCTCTTTTCTCAACCTATTTTTGACATCCTTTCATTTTACTTTCTTTCCCTTGACTCTTTTCAACATGGGTGTGACTTGACTTTTTTGCTATTATTTTTCACTTATTTTTCTTTTTCTTTCACCTTATTTTTCTTTATTTCTTTCATCACTTTTATTTATTATTATTTTTTCTTCTTTTGCATAAAGTCACATCCTCTTCTATCTTTTCTTTTTCTCTTTTCAACACAAAACTCTTTTCATACCCTTTTTTTTCTTTCGGTTTCCTCTTTCATAGCCACCCTCAACTTATGGATTTTGCATTAGTTGAGGTGCACAATATCCGATATTGGACCAGGGCCAAGATCAAGGTAACTTTTGAATTAGCCACCCTCAACTTAGGCTTTTGGCCTAAGTCAAGGTGCACATGTCCAAGGAGGGACCGGGCCAAGACAATTATTTTAGGGAAGGTGAGTTAGGTGAATCAAAAGAAATGGTCTATTTTAGGCTCAAATATTTGGATCAAAGGGAACATTGATTTCATTTGGTTGGATCATTTTAG
>JAJONR010010776.1:0-24782 GCA_029582245.1 Solanum etuberosum
AAAGACTTAAGTTGCCTATTTTATGGCGAGTTGAATATATTCTTTTTATTCAGTTTTTAAGCTTTTGTATGCTTGAGTTAGTCTTCCGCTTGTAGTCAGCCAGGATGAGGGTTCGCTTGGTGACCAGCAATGGTTCTCGAGTGTCGGCCACGTCCAGGGTGTAGGCTCGGGTCGTGACACCTACCTTCATGGGACTACTAACAAAATATATTTGCAAATACATGCTCCCTTCGATTCTAATTTCTCTTGAACTTTTCGCTTTTCATTATTAATTTGACTAATATTTGAAGTAAAATTAAATTAAATTAAATTAAATCAACTCAATATTTTAAAAATTAAAATTTAGATACTCATAAACTACGACGAAAAGTACTATAAATTATAAGTCTCCAATGTCAATATCATTAAAAAAAATATTTTAAATATTAATCAAAATTTATATAATTTAAATCTAAAAAAAAACACATAAATTAAAACAAAATAATATATATATATTTATTGATTTGACATGCATTACAAGTATTGGGCCTATAAAACTAGCTGCATGTAAAGATGGAAAATTTACAAGTAATTGGGCTTTTTCCCATAATAACTTTGGTCAAGCACACTCCCATTTTGGCTACATCAAGATCTCAAAAAGTTGATACATTCTTTCTAATTTTGGCAGCTTTATATATCACCTCATTCTATATATCTACTTTTAGTCAAGCTTTCTTTTCTTTCTAAAGTTTATTTGTCATTTCTACACATAAAAACTGGACTATGTATATTAGAGAAAAAGAATTATACCTCAGCTGCATATATTTGAATTCAGAAGTTACAAATTGAACTAGAAATAAGAAAATAAATAAAAAATTTAAGGAGAATCCAAGTATCAATTATTGACATCAAGCATATATAGTGAATTCACAATGAATATTAGTGGGCCTTCACCACAATTTGCACTAAGAGACAATTGGAGAAGAGGGTAGGGCCTATTCACGTGAATTGGCAAGGCCCCAATATATATATTTTGAAAACTAAAGACTTTAGCATTAGTAGTGTTATATTAAAGGTGTGTGTCAAAAAAATATGGATTGTGATGTAGTGGTGGGAGTGTTTCACCCTTAATCAAAACTCTCGGATTTGAGCCTTGATATGGAGAAAATCCTACTAGGGGAGTCATTCCTAAATGGACCCTGTAATTTGCGATCTAGATTAAGTCAGGGTTCTAATATGGACTCTGGACACTGGATGGCAAACCAAAGAAAATTATTAAAGGTGTGTGTCATTTCATATCTTCTGAATATCCACTTGTATTATTTTCTCTTTTTAATCCACTAAAATTCCTCTATTAAGTGATTTGGTACTTGATTTGATGGACCTAATAGGATAACAACTTTTAAGGGTCGGTAATAAAAGCTTGTAATTAATTGAGAGGAACAAATTAGAATACGATACTATATACTATACTAATATTGATTGATAATACGTTTAAATCTTGTTTAACCAAATGTATTAGATCATCGAAAATTCTAACTTTAACTAATAATTGGATAACATAACTTTGATCATGTTTCATGAAGTAATTTATTTTGCCCCAATATCTCTTAAAATCGTAATTGGAAGGTTCGAGTCACGTTGAAAGAGAATAAGTGGGAACACTATTGATCTTTCTAATGGGATGAGGTGAGGTACGTAAAATAAATAAATCATAATTGGGAAATTAATCGAGTTGAATAACATGCTGCTCTTTTTTTGTTAAATTTGATTGACACAAGTGCATCATTGTATAAGTATTCATTCGATTGACACAAATGAGAGAGGGGATTATAAGATTGAAAATCAAACCCTCACTAGTAAGGTAAAAGTTCAGATACCAACTAACTGAGTTTTTTAGATTTCCGACTTGGTTTTCATAATTGTGTTAGAAGTAAAGTTTAATATAACATGCACGATTATAGGTCCATTCGTACAAGTAAAACAAGTGTAAGGTCTATAATTTAATGGTAACTCTTTTATTTCTTCTCTATAGGTACATGACATAGTTCTTTGTAGTCTCTGCACTCTTTAATTTGTTGATATATATATATATATATAAACTAGATACCACACTTAATTAATTTGATACATTGTAGCCGTGAAACGAAAAAAGAAGTGATCAATTAGTGTAATTTTTGCTTGATGGTGAAGGTTTTGGTGATATTCTCACAATCTTACCCACATTATAAAGATAGAAAGTAAACATTACGCGTGAAGTTTCAGCTAACAGACAATATAACGAGAAAAACATGAATGATTCGTAACAGTAATTCTTGTCTTGATAAAAAAATTCTTAACACGTTCTAGTGAAAGTCCATAGTTGGTGCTCCAATTAAAAGTTATTCCACTTATATCATTTCAAAATTAAATAAGTGAGAATTTAAATTTATAGTGTTCCTTGTGTGGCCTTTAATATAGACATAATCAACAAAAAAACCACAAAATATTGTACGGTTTTGTTTTCTATTTAAACACAGAATAATTTTGGTGGGCCTATCTGAAAACCACTCAAAAGTCTTGATGCCAATTGTCAAGTGAAAAATTATCCTAAGTGGACCTAATTAGCCAACTTTAGGGGGAAAAGTTAGCTGTACTAATGTACTAGAGGGGAAGATTATAATCAAAAAATGGAAAATGGAAAGAGACCATGCAACTAAAAGCCTAATTTTAAATTTCTTAATTACGTCAAATAATTATGTTTGGAACCCTAGTTAATTACCATTATAACTTGTTAATTTTTTGGGCTAAGTTTGACTTCCTCTTAGCGGAAGAGAAGATAATACTGGAGTCTAGAAGATGATCAAATATTTGAAGAATTAACCTAAATGCCGTCCATGTAACCGCTTCAAAAAATAATATATGTACTGGTTAAAAAAAAATAAACAGTAAGTCTGATCGTTTAGTTGCGTAAAGATAACAATTGGCAAGAAATTGAGGCATTGATGATTTGATAGAACGTATATTATATATGTACTCGAACTTATACCTATTGTGGGGAGTAGTTATAAAAATGTATGGTGAAGAGAAGAAGAATTAATTGAATATAGGATCTTGGTTATGATATTCACTCGTGATCTTGAAGCATGATACGGTTAGTCATTTTTCGGTTACCTTAAATAAAAGCAAGAAAAGAAAAAAGAGGTTGGGCAAAGACATTTTTACTTTTTTTTTAATTTTTTATTTGGTGTTCGATATCTATATTGAAGTCCAACTAATTTGAATTTGCATTGTGTAGGACTCCAATAGAGGGAAACGTTTGCCAATTTTTTTTTATCATTCCAAAAACTCAAACTCAAACTCAAAATATCTGATTAAGGAAAAAACATCTACTATGTGAAGAACCAGAAGGAAAGGAAATAGTAGAAAAAGGAAAACCAAAGGAGAAAAAAATAGGGAATGATTCTCTTCTTTTTATTGTAAAAACATTAGGTCCTACAACCCACGTGTGGTGATTGAAAAATACCTTCAAGCTTCAAGGACAATATTGAATACCCCACACATTACTCTTTAGATCTCCTAATATTTTTGACAAACTTTGAATTTATTTTATAGTATCATGTTAGAATTCATAGTACTATTATCATTATTCTCTTTTTCAAATTTAATCTTACATCCCATTTAATAAAGTGTTAATTAAGTCCGATATTCTGAATAAAAATAATTTAAATATGGTCATAGTTGTAGGAAACGAGTAAACCATAAATACGGATAATATTTGCTGCAGAGAGTATTAATATGGACATACCAATAAATGCAAAAATGTCTATCGAAAATAAAATAAAATCTACGTACAAACTATTTTTTCTTGATTCGAGTTGTCGTCTTCGTCGGATAAATACAAAAGTAGCAAATATGGACGTACGAAGCCAAATGCACGGTGGTTCAGGGTTGTCCAATACGGAGTAGTCCTTATTGAATGCATTGGTGGTGGGTGGGACAATTCAACTTGACTATCGAAATCACTAATTTAAATTTTTTTAATTTTTTTTACAACGTAGTACGTACCTCACGATTTTTAACATATTTAATTTTCAAGAGATATTGCTTGTATTTTTTTTGTTTGTGTCTGTGTGAAAAAAGCTACGATGTCGGTCTCTTTGTGTTATATGTCTAATCTTGTGAAGCTGGAGTTTAAAAGGACTTGAATTAAGGATCAATAGATGAAAGAAGAAGAATGATATAAGACTCAATTCTAATTAACAAAATATTGTATTATCGTCTAATATTTATAATAATTAACAAAATTTTACACCATAAACTAATACTATTTCATACGATTTTCAGTTCGATCAAAAAGTATCTTTAGTTTGTGATCTAAAAATTGCAAAGAAAAATAAAAAAAAAGTGTCCCAAAATGATGGAATTTTTTGTTTCATGACAAATAATATAAAAGCACCTAATTCAAATTGCTGCAGTCCCAAATCTGTAATAATTAGATTTACCAACAGCGAATTTAATAAAGTTAATGTCTGTAAATATTCTTTTAAAACTAAAAAAAATAGAAGTTGATACGTCAGGGTGCTTATTCAGTAATTTACTCAGGGAGCCTTGTCAAAAAAACTGTTGTAGGTTACACGAATTGACCAATTAATTCCCACTATCAAAATGTATTGTGCAGCGAATAAGACGGTTCCTTTCTTAATTAAAAGTCTTGATTTTAAGTTTTGGGTATAAATTTTTTTTTTTATGAAGAGTGCTTCTCGAAATAGATATTACACGTCATTTAAATTTAATCGCACTCTAACGAAATATCGGAAAAAAAAAAAATTTGACCAATTAGCAAATATCTGTGAGGAAGCAGGTAGGATATATTGGAGTATATATATATATATATATATATATTATATTATTAATAAAACAAGCTAGTGGAAACACAAAGTCAGGAGACAATATCTCATGACTGGATTTTTTTGCCACCAATAAACAAGCCTTTTTCCATCAAACATTATTTAAGTAATTAATGAATCTACTTCCACGGAATACATTTATTTTGGACAAGATTTTTTTAGCTTAGGTGAGAAGCCTACCAAGTGTCTTAATCTAAGAGACTTTTTGGTGCAAAGAGTAAACTAAGAAAATGGTAATTTTTTTTCATTTTTTGCGTCTTCCAAATTTAATACTCTATTAATTCATTCAAATTCAATAACCTAAGTGTGACTTTCAAAATTCAGGCATGTTTTTTTCCTGATAAAGTCCTATGATCGATCAAATTAATTCAAACTTATGTTGCTTAGGATTCCTTTAAGAATCCAATAACATATGATCATATCAGAAATTTCTCAATTTGTAAAGTTTTGAATTTAGAGATATTTAATCGTAGGGCAGAGGGGGGTTTCTTGATAGTCCAAAACTAGTGATCTAGGCTTCTCCAGCAAAGAATCGACGCATGCCGAGTAGACTACAATTTGTGGCACCATATCCTACCTATCCCGAAGGGAAGTCTCCAAAGTGGGATTGTATATTAACTCACGAGCCCTACTAAGCCTACCACCCCCTTCTCTTCACCTGATTCAAGGCAGTCAAAGTACCCGCCACCCTGCAGATCTCAATCTAGTGACGGGAAAGAATCCCATTATTGATCGAATCGGGGCGGATCCAATTCATTGACAAATGAAAAATCTATCGTTTTAACACTAAAAAAAAAAAACCTAGAAAAGAGGAAGAATCGATACATCCCATTACATCCTTCACTAATTTCCAAATTCCAAATGATTCATTGTTCTTGAAAATTAGAAAGCACATGTTAAGGATTTATTATGAAATTGGAGCATAAGAGTTATAAATAGAAATTAGGTAGTTTCTTGAAGAACTTCCCCTTTTAGGATGACAGTGAATCTCTGTTACCCATAAAGATGCTGGGGAGTACACACACATATAATAATGGTGAACCAGAAAACACTACCTGATCTGATGGTTGGACCCATCTCTCATGAGAAAAATAGCTTCAAACCAATTTAACATTATTTGACTTGAAAAGTAAATAAAAGGAATGTTAGGTTCAAAGGAAAGTTCCTTAATTTGGCTACTACTTATTATTTGTCTAACCATATACAAAAGATGCACTCCCAAGCACGCAAATGGCTAATGAATGAAATTTCGTTATTATTCCATCAAAAAATATCTACAACCATAAAATAAAATCGGTGAAGGATGAAAACCCTGAGCTCTTTATATGACTTGATAAATTCTCTTCCTTTTAAGCTACCTTTTAGTGTGTGGGTTAAATTGTAGACCTAATTTGACATGCTAGCAGGGTCAAGCCCGATCTGGTGTGGACCCTCAGGTCTCGGACAATTGAAGGGATAAAAATATCCATGCTCCATTAATAACACACATTGGATCGAATAATGGAACCCCAAATAAAGAATGTCCGGGTCTAGGCATGGCTCGTGAAGGCTAGGGTGATGAAAGGAATCCTAGACTCATGATATGACTTGGATAATTTTTTTCTCTTTGAGCTAGGTTTTGGGTTATAAGGTAGGTCCAAGACCTAATTTGACATTAATTGAGGTGGATTATATAAAAAAATCATGATTTAACTTTTCTCTATTTGAAAATAATGAAATCAACTTTAGGGATTCTACGACCCTAGAGATTCTCTATAAATTTCGTTATCATACAAATTTGAAGAAAAAGCAAAAAAAAAAAAAAAGTTCCAATATTTAATTATCTTTAAATTCGATTAATTAAGTTATATCATTATATATACATCCTTGACTATAGGCAGCTAGAAACATGAGTTTTAGTTATATTTCATTTTTTATTTACTACATTTTAATCGTGATTGAGCTATTATAGCTATATATAATGTTATTACTTTGTACTTATTACGTGAATTTATAGGGCTTGATTCCTAGCTAATGAGCACTTTTTGACGTTAAAACAAATATTTTGGTACTTCGAAATTTGAGTATAAGTCAAGAGAATTCAATATAGATCGAGTTTGGTGTTCAAGGAGCGAGTGTACATACAAAAAAAAATGAAGAAAATATGAACGGACAAAATTTTTGGCTTTGAATTTCGTCAAATTAAGCATATTTTTGGGTTGAAATTATTGGTACATGATATAAATACATTTAAAACATGATTTTGAAGGGGACTTTTGGCAGACGAAAGATTCAGAGAGCAACTAGGGGTTGAAGATACAAGGATTCACTACTTTCAAGTTTCAATTATCAATAATTGATTCAACACGAAAATTTGAATTAGTTTATATTCCCTCTGTTCCATATAAGTTGATCATCTTATTAAAAATAGTTGTCCCATATTAGTTGTCTACCTTACTAAATCAAGAAAACATTAATTGATTTTTTTCTATATTACCCTTGTTAATTAATTCTTTTTGAAAGTGTTCATATTTATTTGTAAAATTCTCAAAAAGTTTTTTTAAGGGGTAAATTAGGAAAATTATCTTCTTATTTATGATTTCTTAATTTGCGTGTAAAAAGAAAAAATTGATCAATTAATATGAGATACAGGGAGTAGTTGGTTGGAATGATTTCTAGTTTTCATTCTTCTTCAATAATGTGTGTTTTCTATAATTATGGAGTAATTTTTCATAGAATTTGACAAAAATGATGTTTCAAGATTTAATTGTGGTTTCGACTTTGATGAAAAATAATAAAATTCTAGTGTCATGTGTTTTGAGAGATTATATTTTGAGACAACTTGGTTGTACGTGATGTGATTATACATTGTCCTTTTGTAAGACATTTACATACCTCGGATACTAATAAACAATATCTTAAACGATTTTAATTAGAGTAATTTTATTCTCTCTGTGTATTTTTCTCTACTTTTTGTCGTGTCATGTAATTATATATCTTCTATTGAGTATAATATTGTATCATCGTATATTATCTTAATTCCATTCACCCTAAAAGAGATCAAGTCCCTCATTCCATTCCTTAACGGATGCGAGAGACTCAATAGGTAATGAATCATCTCTTTAGGAATCGTTTGGCAGAGTGTATTAGTAAATATAATGTATATATTAATTTTGTGTATTAATTATATCTTGTTTGGTACACTTTTTTATGTCACGCAAGCACTAGTTATACACTATATTGTGTATTAAGGTGTGTACTACTAATGTCATGGATATTAGGTATTGACGAGAAGGGTCTTCAATTTTTATAACAGCTAATTAACATACATCTTCTGTTTTAATTTATTCGTCTTGATTCATACTACAATGATTAAATTAATTAATATTTGATATGAATTTAAGCATAGATACTACAAGTTCAATAGTTAAGAATTCAAAATATTTTGAAAACATTTCAAAAATTATGATAAAATAAGAGCAACTTTTTCATTTAGCAAACATAAAAATCATATTTGTATGCTATAGCTATAGTTTGTATAATTGCGCTTTATGTTTGCTATGGAGCATCAGATTTGTATAAATCGTTGGCAGCCTCTCATTTGTATAAATCGATGTCAGCCTCTCGTTTGTATAAATCGCTGGCAGCCTCTCAATTCAATTTTATGTGTTTGTATATCTGCATAAAATTTGAATTTGTATACAATTGAATCGAAATAAAACGTTTGTATATCAAATCTCTCTCTCTCTCGCTTTATATAACACAAATTATACATTGTAATTTGTATAATCTGTATTTGTATAAAGCGAGAAAGAGAGAAAGACAAAAGAGAACTGGGCAGGGAAAGATTTGTATTTGTATAATTATAAGTGTATAGGATGAATATATATGTATTTGTATTAGTATATACACTTTTCTCTCGCTTTATACAAACACAAACGCATTTTATACGTTTGTATAAAGTGAGAGAGGCGAGAGAGAGACTGGCGAGCGAGAGAGGGAGGTTTCATCATTCTTTATTTTAGCTCGGTACAGGGAAAGAGGGAGCAACTTAACTCACCCAGTCAGCCAGTCGTCATCTTATCTTGAACGAGCATCGTCGTCCCCATCACTTCCTCATCCTCTAGAGGAGTGGAGTGGCGAGCGAGAAAGCTGGGGAGAGAGGCGATGGCAACAGTTTGCTACGGGTTACAATTAAATCAAACTGTGGTTATAGCATTTAATTTGAATTAATAATTTGTTATTTTATATAATTTTCCCTAAAATATATTTCTTTTTCTTAACTATATGGAGAATTCAAATAGTGATAAGTAAGACAAACATTCCTTACCCCAGAAAAAGAACAAGTAAGACAAACATTAAAACAATGAAAGAATATAAAGATATCTATATTTTTCAGAAACCAAAAAAGAAAGTTTGTGCACACTAATATATAAGTATTACACAATATTTGGCCCTTCCATTCTCTACATAACCCTACGTTTTGTTACTCTTTAATCATGATGCCTCAGACCACTAGTTTCTTACTTATTGTATTTTTTTTTATATTTTTTAAAAGATATGAATTAAAAGATAATTTAGTTATTTTATCATTATTTATATTTTAACATATAATATTTCTTTGTGATATAATCTTTCTTTATTTTATATTTATTTTATCTATACATTTTCTTTTCATAATTGAGGTATATATAATTTTTGAAAACAAATACTAAAATAAATGAGACAAAAGTAACAAATTTTATTTAAAATAACAAATAATTTGAAATATCTATTTTTTTAAAATCACAATAAATAATTTAAATAGAAAGGAGTAATAAATGAAATCTAATTGGGACCCCCATTTCAGTCACAAATAGAGTAATTGCGTCATTTTTTGACCAACAACATATTCGTGTAATTTTATAAAGTGATCTAAATAAATAAAATATATGTAAATTTTATTTTCATCTAAAGTTTGAGAGACTATTTTTAATTGATCCTTAATTTAAGTAAAAATAATTTATAGTCCCAAAAATAAAAGATAACAAAAGTAAAAAAAATAATAAAAATATCAATTATTATCAGGTAACTATTATAAAATAAAATGATAATCGAAGTGCAAAAAAAATAATGTATGGTGAGAGAAACCAAAGGATAAACAACTAGAAAAGCAATACTACAACTATTAATAAGGATGGATAATAAGACAACGACGTATTGCTACCTATATAAAAAATATATATTTATTTTATTTGTCCATTTTAATAGATTAAGAAAATTTTATCATTTTATTCCATACTACTTAATATTGAATAACTATATAAAATAGAAATTGTAGTCAAATATAGATTTTCAAAATATCACTAATAAGCTGAGTTTGGTAAGATATACCTTTAGTTAAGTTCTTTTAAGGAATGTAACATATCAACAACGTTCAAGATATAAAATAGAAGGAACAATAGAAAAAAAAAGCAATAACATCTTGAAACATTTCACGGAGAGGGCTTGTTTGGTTCGAAGAGAAATTATGCTAGAATTAGTTATGTTGAAATTAATTATTTTGTACATATTATTTTTTATTGCCTATTTGGTTTGTATTACATAATTTTAAGAAGTTATTTGTTTATAGAAATACCTTTCACTTTATCTAGGAGAAAAATATTTGAGGGATCTTATGGGTAGTTTTGTTAAATTATGATAATTTATTTCGGGATAATCAATTTTGATACTATTATTTCACTCTTTGACAAAAATAATATTTTATCCGGATACTAGTTATAATCTTGATATAACTTATCCCAAAATTAATAACTAAATAAGGGATAAAACAATTCTAAATTTTTATAGGAGGACTATAAATGTTTGTCAAACATATTTTACAACATATCAATCACAAACAAATAAGAAATTTTAACTTTTGTCTTGAAAGGCTTTTTTCAAAACGGAGTTAAACAAAAGCAAGAATCGCGTTTAAAGGGATGGTATAGCGGCCAATAAAATGAATTGAGTATCATGCGGCTGCGACTTTAAATTTTAGTGTAGGTAAAATATTAGATGATTTTTTATGGTCCATCTAAATCTTGTGTAAATAGATTTAGCTAATACCTTAGCTGACAAAAAATAACAAATTAATACCTTATAAAATTGATCAAGATATGTACAAATAGATCCAGATATCATCGTTATTAAAAAAGAAAAGAAAACACAAGTGGGAATAACATCAATTATTTCATCATTTTATAGTGAACAATACGTATATTTTGAAACTATTACGCACCTAAAGTTCTAGCATTATTTCATGATACTTTTGGCTAAAGGCATATGCATGCATGTCATATCTGCAATTATAATCATGCATGGTATTTCATGAATAAAATTTTATCAACACAAATAAGGACTTTGCCTCCTTGAGCTTAAATTCTCTAAAACAAGTCAAACAAATATTTTTATGATCCATTATACTTTTTAGCCTATTTAGGTAAAAGTTTTGGGGAAACAAATGTAACGGATACAACGAAATTACTAGCTAGAGTCATCATTGAACATAATGACCATACCATTACAAATAGCGATGATGGTGTGTAAAATATTAGTTCAAATGTATGCGTAGACGTTTAAAATTAGTATGATTTTTAGTTTTGATATCTTATGTATTGACATGATCAAGCAATCAATTTATTCAAAAAATTAATTGTACCTATTAAACACAAGATGCTAGGATAGTAAAAAATAAAATAAAATATTGCTCACTTTCTTTGAACGCTTTAAATCTTTTATATAAAAATAATTCGTGAACTAAATATTTCTTTTCAAAAAAATGGAGACTCATCACTGTCACTACTCTCTTTTGTCTTTCACTCCCTATCTTCTCTCAAAACAAAATTTCATCACAATCAAAAAGATTGATATAAAATTAAAAATTCTAAATAAAAAACGTCGGCTCTAGTTGGACGGTGGCAAACGGTGGCGCTAGGGGTGTCCATTCGGTTTTTCGATTTGGTTTTGTACTAGTCGGTTTAGGTTTTTTGGTTTTTGATTTTGAAGAAGTGTAACCCAATCCGAACCAAAATAAATTTGGTTTGGTTTGATTTTTCTCTTTTTGGTTTGAATTTTTTTCGGTTTGATTAGTCGGTTATATCAATAATTAGAAACATAACAAAGTTATATTTGCAATTTGAAAAAATAAATAAAAATAAAATAATATATATATATATAATATTGAATTTTTTTAATATACTTTTAAATATAAATCACAAGTAAAAACATAAAACACAATACTTAAAAGTATATCAATTATAGATGTCCAAATATAAAAAATAAACTAAATCATAATGAAAATAACTAAAAAGGGAAAAAGGTGTTTAACTCCAACTTAATTTATATATAATTCGGTTTTTTTTATTTTTCGATTTTCATTTTTCTAAATCCAAAACCAAATTAAAAAACCAAACAAAGTAAATTATAAATTCAAAACCAAACCAGAAATCCAAAAAACCAATCCAAATTAGAATTCGGTTTGATTTGGTTTGGATTTTCAGTTTAATCCAAATAGTGGAATCCCTTAGGTGGCGCTGAAGAAACTAGATTTTTTAATTTACCCATTAAAAGTAGTTTTTTTTTCTCATTATTATTTAGTCCTAAATTTTGAACCCAAAATGTCATATGTAATCCGTCAATTCATTGTTTTGTTACATTATTGGTGAGTGTGTTACACAAATATCTAATAGGTACTCCCCATTTCTTTTTAGTTTGTCACGTTGCGTTTTTCTAAAATTAATTTAATTAATTTTTAAAGTTAAATTAAATTATAATAAAATAAAAAAATTAGATATTCAAAAAATACTACGAAGTAACACTATTTTTCATATCAATATGATAAAAAAATATATCTTAATACGATAGTCAAAGTTCATTTAATTTGACTCTCACAAAAAAAATCATGACAATTAAAAAGAAACGAAGAGTATAATTTTTGAATAAATTGAGTATTCGCTCTTATATAAAGTATATCTAATATCTAAATAGAAATTATATAAAATATATCTAATAGCTAAATAAAAAATTCGTATATTGTCTTTAGATGTCTCCACATATATTGAGCAAATTATAAGATTTACTAGTATTCTAAAATCTTTTTCATTCGAGAGAGCGCTTCACTAAGTTGCCTAAATCTACTAACCTAATTAGTTTATTAAGATTCGTATTATTTTAAGCAGTCTGAAATCCAAATTCACAGCTATTTTTGTCTCTATTTACACGTGAAAAGAAGCGGAAATTTTTGAAAGAAAAAGGGGTTATTATATATGATGACTTGTGACAACCTCACTTTTAACATACAGATAATATATACCCAAAGAACAAAACACTTCCAAATCCCTATAACTTCTTTTATAAGTAGTTGAATTTCAAAATTTAAATAATTTTTGGCCATAAGTAGCTTTCAATTTTCAATTACTACACAAGAAGATCACATTCTTCAACTTATAGTATTCAAGCAGTAAAAAAGTATGAGTTTCGTATGTTTCGCAATCACGACTTATTGATTTATAAAAAAATAAAATCCATTGTTGATGATAAATAAAAATGTGATCTTTCAATAACTATGTTACACCGTTAGATGATACAGTCACACAAATCTAATAAATATATAAAAATTTCGACCGAGAAAAAAACTAGCATAATTTTTATTCCACAGAAACGAAAAAATTCCTATGGAAAAAGTGTGTTTTTTTTTTTCTTCAAGATAGTACAAGGTGAATTGCACCGACTAACAAGTCACGGGTACAATAACTTATGGTGTATGGTGTTAATTAAAAACTAGAAAAATTTGAAAGGATGATGTTAATTACCCTTAATAAATGATTAAAATTTCAATAGTACATGTTTAGTGGTGATAAAATTGTTATTAAAAAAGAAAGAATGAAAATGAAAGAAAGCGAGAGATATAAATAAAAAATATTTTTAAAAAACAAAAAATAAAAGAAAGAACAAAAGCACCTCTAGTAAGGGTCCCATGCATTGTCTCCTTAGTGGACTGAAAGATGTGATTTTCAATCTTTTTTTTCTACAAACTGCACCCTTCCATTTTCTTTCCCTTCTTCAGTATCCTCTTTTTTTCTTTCAAAAAAATAAATTAAAATTAAAAAAATAAAATGAATCCTTCTACCATAGTCATGACAAAGGAACTGCCCGCTGGATCGTCACGATCCGGCGGTGAACAGTTACAAAATAATCCCGCACCATTGAGTCGGTACGAATCACAAAAAAGGCGAGACTGGAACACTTTCGGTCAGTACTTGAAAAATCAAAGACCACCCGTTCCGTTGTCACAGTGTAATTGCAATCATGTTCTAGAATTCCTTCGGTACCTTGACCAGTTCGGGAAGACTAAGGTTCACTTACACGGATGCGTGTTTTTCGGACAACCTGATCCACCAGCACCTTGTACTTGTCCTTTAAGGCAAGCTTGGGGTAGCCTTGATGCTTTGATAGGGAGGCTTAGAGCTGCTTACGAAGAAAACGGAGGGTCCCCGGAGAATAATCCGTTTGGAAATGGCGCGATTCGCCTTTATTTGAGAGAGGTAAAGGAGTGTCAAGCTAAGGCAAGAGGGATTCCTTACAAGAAGAAGAAGAAAAGGAAGCTTAATAATAATTCAATTAAGCCTATTGGTGCTGGTGCGGGTGCTGATCAACACAAGAATTTGATGCAAGCAAGCTAAATCATATGGGTAAGTAATTTTCTTTGTTTTAGATTAGTCTGGTAAATTATACGTATCATATGGAATTACTTCAATTTTGACTCTATTTTCTTACGGTATTCGTATAAAACTATATTTATAAGTTACAAAGAATTCGAATGATTTGCTTATTTCTTTGAAGTTTGTTGTTGTAATATCAACATCTTTTCTTGAAAAGTAAAATTAGAATAATTATAAGTACAATTGATATTTATTATTGCCAAAGTGTAACTAATTTTCGATTAGACCTTGATGTCAAAGGTCATTTACTAAATGAAAATCCCTAAAACCCTGATCTTTATGGTCATAGTGAAGCAATTGAATTTGAGAAATAATAGATATAGGAAAATTTCATCTCTTTTTTATTAATATTTGGGAGTGTATATATATAGTAGGGTATGAATAGTGCATATTCTAGTAATCTTATTATAACAAATATCTCTCATATTTCTTCCTTTCTCTCTCTCATATCATGCAAAAACAGTTTATTAATTTCATAATTGAAACTTTTATTCTTCTAAAATATGTGATATTTTCAATATTTCTTGGCCCTTAAGAGATTTGGCAAGATTTTGTGTCTTAATGAGAAAACCATCTGATGGTTACTATATATATATACAGTTAGTTAGAGTAATTTTTGAAGTGATGGAAACAAAACTTATATGGTCTTGGACCATTTTAAATAATATAATTAATAGAATCTTCTGTACATCACCAACAATCATATATGTATAATCATTGCTACAAAAAGTTCCAAACGAATATACAGATAATATATATAAGCAGACACATTATGCTTGCCTTTTGTACGTATAGGTTCTAGCATTCAAGCCTTTTTCGTATTATTTGTCTGTAAATAGTCATTTTTATTGCTGTTGGTTAAGAATATATTTTCAAGGTATACCTAGCTAGTTAGTCATTTTGTAGCTTGTTATGTTCTACTTCCTACTTTGGGAATGTCTCTCTTCTTCTTTGGGGACTTTTATGACCTACACCCTTCTCTGAACATCTGGTGTATGGACAATTTAATATGGGAGCCCAACATTAAGAAATAAGAATAGCAGTCTAACCCTGAATCATGGACAATTTAATATGGGGTCAGGAAACAAGAATTGGAATCGACTTTGCTTTCATACAATATAAATATAAAATAGATCTTGATCGCATAACTCAACTTCAAAAACTAGCTAATGAGAGGATGATTGTCCAAGTCATATAAAAAAGACCGCTCATCCCTTAAACCACTGATGTGAGACACTTCACATTCAATATATATATATATATATATATGAGATCTTTTGTAGATTTCAATTCTTTTTTCCCCTCGGATTTCTAAGTAAACGGCCTAATCACACCATTCTTCCATAGATTATGAGTTTACTACTGCCACATTTAAGTTAATATACAAAAATACCTGGATTCACAAGTCAATTTTTTAGTGAATTTCTTAATATATACATAGAGAGAGAATCTATATCTCGTTCCACCTCTGATGTCCCCGTCTTCATTTGTTGTTTCATATTTGAAGTATTGATAGGGGTTTATTATGCATAGTCCCCTCACATTGCGGTTTTTTGGGGGAAAAAAGTGTACCCGAGACTAAGGTGTTCATTAATTTTTTTTGTGTAATTTGAAAGTAATTGTGAGTAAATTAAGTGACATTCTATATGAGGTAAACATATATTTTCTCTGTTACTTTGATTTATTTCGATGGTTTCTTATATTTTTAGTGGTTTTCTTGATGGAATGTAATTTCTGCACCATTATCATTTTAGTTTTAGGAATTAAAGCATGAGACTTCTATAATCTCTTCTTTTTTTTTGGAGTGCTACGTTCTAATTGGAATGAGAACATGAACTCTTTACATGGTCTCGAATAATCCTTTCCTAATAAGCTGAGGTTGATTTAGGCTTAAAGTCCATCCCTGGCATTTTAATATATCATGGTAATGTTAAGTTTTCTTGATGGAATTCCTTTGACTTTATCATTTTATAATTAGCTTTAGAGAATTTAAGTATAGGAACTTATTTCTACATACCCGATCATTTTCCTAGCTCATTAAATGTACAAATACATAATACTCTCTTCTTTTCTATTTATGTGAACGTTTTTTATTAAGTAAATATTTTTTTAAAAAAAAATTGTTTGATATTTATGGTGTTAGTTCTTAAATATGTCATGATATTTGTACAGTTATAAAAGCTTCTCCTCAAAAGGGTAAGTAGAAAGTTTTATTTAAGTAGTTTTCAAATATCATTTTTGAAGGAAAATTGTCCTGGTGAATTTTTACGCAACATGTTATGATGATCATTAGGGTTAGTGCCAAATTCTGAAGGATCACCAAGATCTGGCCACTGAAAAATCGCCAGGATTTTAGTCACGAATGCTAAAAAATTATTATGATCCGTCAGGAAATGACAAGAAATCCTAACAAATCACCATAACTTGTTGCTTAGTCTTGATCAATATCAAATAAGAAATCCTAACGAATCACCATAGAAACAAAGGCAAATTTGCATTGAGCATGTCTCTGTGCTTTCGTTAAAATACTCCATTTAATTTTGGGGTATGACAACAAGATATTTATCACTAAATTCCATATTAAATTGAGTGATATTTAAAATTAGTTAAACAATTTATGAAAGTTAAAAAAAAATACTGAAATGATTTATGAAGTTGCGACTGCTAAACTCACCTTCTCTATCACATTGAAAAAAATTATTCCTCTCAAAAAATATTTTTTTACAAGATTTCGGAAAATACTAATTCTAATATAAGAAAATCTGATTTTCGTTTTAAAGGGAAAAAAAAAATGAACCTCATACAGCCCACAAAAATAACATAGTATGTACTTTATGTTCTTAGATGATGGAAAAGGAGATAGTGTTTATAAATTACTATGTATTTTCTTCTAAGATTCATTCTCCAATTTATTGATGCTTTGAAATGATAGTTTATAACTTTTAATTTTTTTCCAATTGACAATTTGTACATACTAAAAAATAATGTTATCCAACTACTGATTCTGATAAATTTATTTGAATGCAAAAAGCTAAAGATCTTGAACTTGGATATATAATGTCCTGAACTTTGATGCCAAATTGAATATGTTTGCTTTTCAATTTGTACAATGTTAGAGAATTCATTGTTATTTGAGCCCTTGTTATTAGTAAAACATGTGAATTAACAAAAGTAACAGAAAGAGAGGTATTTGAACACTCAACTAAGGTAATCTAAAGATACTTGGTAATTTATAAGAAATTTTTTAGAAGTAGCTAGTTGGTCGAGAACTTTTGATCCCTCTTGCTCCATGTACAAAATTTTAAGTTCAACAAACTTGACTTTGAGCTTGAACGTTCACCTATGGGGTGGGGTAACTTAGGGTCAAAATTTTAAGAACACCCATTCCAAAGTTATTTGAATATAATTCCTGAATATATATACTTTTAGGTCTTGGCCCGTATGATCCTTTTTCAAAGGGTCTCACACTATTAAGAATTTTTTTAAAAATATATAGAATCCATCCACTCAGACTTCCACCTCTTGTTGTGGTGGGGGGTTTGACCCGTACCCTTACCTTGTATATTATTTAATTAAAAGAATACAAAAGGAGATTCAAACCTTAAGATGACCGGGGGTTTTAGAGTTCGATTGCACAATGTAGAAGACTAAGTAACATCTCCATGAACCATAACAAAGTGAATGATCAGGGAGGCTTAAAAGATTGGTCAACCGTTGTAAGTTACTTCCTATTTTCTTTTTCTTTTTTACTTTTCACGTGGGACTTTGTTCACACACATACACGTAATATCCCCTTGAACTAAGTTCCACATAACCCATTATCATTCATGGGTGAATTGACAAATTGCAATCAATTGATGCAAAGGCGAGTGAGATAGAGACTAGTTGCATTTAATTTGTGGAAGACATAAAGAGATGAACAAAAGAAGTATATATCTTTTCACTGCTTCAGCCGTTCACAAAATAAAAGATTAGGAATGAAGATATTTGGAATAAGGTGGGAGTGTACTCCGTGGTAAATAAGATGAAGGAGGCAAGGTTGAGATGACTCGGACATGTGAAGAGAAAATGCAAAGATGCCTCGATGAGGAGGTGAGACTCTGGCTATGGTGGGTGTGAGAAGAGGTTAACGTAGGCCAAAGAAGTATTAGTATGGGGAGAGGTGAATAGATTAGACATGGCAGGCCCCTAGATAGGAGATTTGAAAGCCGAGGATTAGGGTAGAATTAAAGTTAATATACATAGTCGAGTGTTGTCTAGTTTTCCGTATCAATATTGTTATTATTATTCTTATACTGTCTTATTCTTTGATTTTATTACTTTTAGTTGTTTTATTTGCCTCAATTATCATATTATTTTATTGTTTATAGCTCTCGTCTACATTAATGTCAGCATAGTTTGATTCATTGTATTTCCTTTCAATACTTGGTTTTAATATGCTTTATATGAGCCGAGAGTCTATCGAGAGCAATTTATCTACCTTCATAAGGTAGGAATAAGGCTCCTCAGACCCCACTTATGAAATACACCGGATATGTTGTTGTTGTAAGTAATCTTCAAACTCTACTGACAATTTGTACAGATATATCTAGTTTATTTATATCTTGCCACTGCTATAATCAGTTATATTGTATTGATAGTATAAAATTTCTTTATTGTATGGAGTAATGAACATTCAATGTTGAATTGTTTAATGTTTTTCTTTAATTTCATCTTTTTGTTTTTCTGGATATTTCTTACTTTATGCTTACCAAATTTATTGCAGATATATAGGGTGGTCACATGAATTGGATGTATCTTAAGTAGATATATAGAGGATGATGCTGCCTGCCACAAGACAAATATGTACCTCAATACTAGCTATCTAGCTAGTTAAGTTTTCTCATTAAGTTATTATTATTATATATATACACACATACTGAAGTCGTAGTCTTTAATAATTTAGTTAGATAATCAGTTTCTTTTAATCAAATAACTGTCTTTTGGAAATTTGTTAAGGGATTTCTCCACTGCTGTAAATTAAATTACTTCTCAGCTATTTTTACATATATACTTTGCATCAATTTCAGCAGGAGTCATATATAATAGTTGTAGTAGTATTTCAGTTTTTTCACAGCACTTGGATCTTTAGCCTTTCTTTGTTTTCTTATATATATAATTCTTTTGTGTATCTGTAGTATGTATTGAGCCAGGGCGGAGCCACCGTTCGAGTTACACATTCAGTAGAACTTAATAACTTTAGCTCAAACCCTGTATTTGTATGTGTAAATAATCTATACAGATTCGAACAAGTAAAAGCAAATTGTGATTCAAAATTCATAAACTAAAAGTTCTGTGTATTTTGTGGAGCATGACTTATAACAAATGGCCAAGAAAGATATGCATTTTTTTTTGTGGACTTCTCTTTTCTAAATTGACAGATTCTGGTACATTAAGTGCATTAATTATTCATTATATTTTGACAAAAGTTACATTATTACTAAAATTTAAAAATATAAAATGCTTGCTTGATATAAATACAATCAGTAATAACTTAATCTACTTTGAGATCTTGATGTAGCCAACATGGGAGGAATTGTCCACTTTAACCAAAGCTCCAAGCTCAGGTACAACCAAACATTTTGATGACTCTTGTTTGTAGAAAAAGCCCACACACTTGCAATCTTTGTTGCACCTATTTTTGCATTCACTTATTTTCATAGGCCCAACTCCTTCATTATAATCACTAGTAAAATGTTCAACTCCTTCCACCTTATAATAGTCCACATTTAATCCTCCCCTACATACTGGCAACTTTGGTGGTGCACATCCCTTACTCCACCCAATCAAGCCTCGAGGGGTCGGACACGCCACACACTGGCTGTCCTCGCAAACGCCTAATGATCCACACCTCCTCGGTAGCTTGCATTCACTTTTTCCATCGTTGTCCCTATCGAGAAGTCGATATGTGACTTCCCATGCTCCCCAATCAACGTTTGGTTCATAAGTGTACATTCTTAAATTACCATCCATATCAACTCTAAACATAGTGTATGTACTATTGTATTTGGGCCTAGCAAATATAGATGTGCCAGAGCTAGGAGAATTGGTCATGTTGATCCTAAATCCTAGCTCAAAAGCATAATTTTCACCATATTCTGGCTCACAATAGAAATCAAAATTGGCTAAAGAGCCTTTCCCATTACCAAAATCATCTGATTTGAAATATGGTAAAGGCTTTTGTGAATTTACACTTGTATAATACATGGCCCAATGTCTCCCTTCTAGGACAAAGCTATAAGGCCCATCAACAGGTTCTTTACTGGACTTTCTACTAACAAGGTTAGATGGGCCTTTAGCCCTTAAACTTTGGCCCACCAAAAGTGTATCCGTTGGGTGATCAAAACTTTGCCAAACAAATCTATCATTTTTGTCATGTAAAACCAAGTTGCCATTAGGCAAAATTTTTAACCCTGTTACACCTTTGTTGGCAGTATTGGTATGCCAAGCTACCGTGCCATCGACATCAGTTAGTACCAAATTCCCATTAGTACCAAACGTTAGAGTGGCGTTTTCGCGGACAGGCTTGCCACGATTAGCCTCCCAGACCCATCGCATAATGGACTCAGATCTACGATGACCCATTCGTAGCCCGAGTATGAAGGTGTTTGGAGTAGAATTAAAGAAACAAAGGGTGAAAGGGAAGTTGACAATGTCCATGACACGATAATCTGCAAAGTATTCAACGGAGTATTCGCCGAATGAGCCTTCATTTATGTACTTGAAGGTTTTGGAAGGAGGAACATTAGCTAATGTTACTATGAATAAGGAACAAACTGTTATTAAAAGCAAAGAAGAATATGAAGACATTGTTTTTGGTTTTGTGAATGAACAATTTTTCAGTTACTATATTTATACTAATAAAACATTGTTTAATGCTATATCTTATCCAGTGGATCAATATATCCCTGTATTTGACAAAGCATTTGTTGACTTTGACAAATTCATCATTGATCAAACTTAAACAACACACTTTTGAATCCACTAATTAATTAATTTCTTTTCACAAATTAATGGTTTTAGACCTTTTGATTCTGGTCAATGAAACCATGAATGAACCAGTTATATATAACTTTTTATTTTAATAAGAAATCCTTATTGGAACAACATTTATGGCTAAAGTTGGATCTAGCTAGAAGCATCCACGCATGGTTGACATTTAAATTATACTCCCACACTTTTCGTTTTTCGAAAGTTAAACGGTTTAAGTTTGACCGAAAATTTGTGAATGAAATCTTCAATTTTTGAAATGATTTGTAAACTACGTAAAAAGTACTATAAGTCACAATAATTTATAATCAAAATATATTTAAAAGATCTATGAAAAATTTACTGTCAAAGATAGACTTGTTTGAATCTCGAAATTTGAAAAAGTGTCACATAAAATGGGACGGAGAGAGTAGTATATACTAGCGATGGCTAGTTGTGTGCTTACGTGTTTACTGGGCAACTTATAAAGTAGTAGTATTCAGGGGTCGTTTGGTTGGGAACAAGTTATTCAGGATTAGCTATCCTGGGATAACTTATCCCACCAGATATATGGAATAACTTATTCCATCACTATGGTATAAGTGGTGGGATAAGTTATTCCAAATATGGCAACCAAACAAAACATAATTTTTTTATCCCATGACTATTTATTTTTATCTCTCACATCAAACAGACCCCTCAGTACTTATTAGCTGGATGACATTAATGTTCAATTTACTGGAGTTCATCGTACGTTTTCTTAAGAAAATATGTCGAATCATGCTGTTGAACTTTTAATTGCTCTACAATATAAACATTCATATTTTCTCAATCCTTTAATAGTGATATATGTAGGCGGCAAAGTTCATGCAGTTTGGTTTATTTTCAAAGCGAAATCAATATTAAAAAATTTAGATATGTAAAAACTATATGAAAAATACTATGAATTGCAGTAATATGATTGAAAAAACACATTTTAAAATGTTGGTCAAAAGGAACGTATGGAGGGAGTAATTTGTAGAGATGAAATTATCAAAAACGTAGCGAACCCTACAAGTATTTGTATGTTCATATAAAGTTGGCCTGTAATTCTGTGTGGTACACTCTCTGTGCCATCAAATATTAGCTGTGAAAGTTTTTCAGTGAAATTTTGTGTATGTCATTTGGTTGGTCAAGGGATGCTGTTGCATGTACGTAGATCAGACAACTTTGATGAGATCGAGTGGTCCTTTAGAACGCTGCACATTTTGTTTGAACATGTAATTTGAATTTCTTAAATTACGTTTTTTTCTTATAAATATAAAAACTCCATACTATGTGAAAACTATCAATTGTAGTATAGCTGCTAATCTATCTGCACATATTTATACAAACATGGAAACATTGAATATGTAGGTATAAATTATATACATATTGTAATAAACTCAATTTGAATGTAACAATAACCAATTTCTCAACTATTATAATAAGACTAGAGTTCAATTACAAATCCAGAAACTAAATGCAACAACTCAATTAGCAAAAGCCCAAATAGAAATATAGAAATATAGAAATATTGAACGTAAGAACTAGGGATCAATAGACTCTAGAAGGGAGATGAGAACCTTAGAATCTAGAAAGAGATGAGAGTACTTTCACAATATGCATAAACCCTTCTTTCCAACTCATTTGCCCTTTTAACCAAATGTTAATTGGGCCGGGATCCCAAATAAAACACTCCAACATTTTACTCGATCCAATAATCTCAATTAAATAAGTCTCCATCAATTTTAGTCCATAGGCCCTTACATATCAAACTCGGTTCACAACACATATTAGTAAGGACCACACAAGAAATGGGAGTCATAATGTATGAGTTATGACACTTTTTTTTTTTTGTAGAAATTAATTATATCTACCACGTACGTCTTTAATTTCTACACTTTTGTGTAAAAGGAAGCCATCATTAATTATGCTTTTCTTAATTATTAATTATATGTATATAGGTCTACGTATTGTAAAAGGTTCATGATAATCATACTGTTTAAAGCAATGTTCTTCTATCGCACTTTGGAAGAAAATATAGTTTTTAATTGCTGGAGTCTAGAGTGACCTTAATCTTTTGCACTATCATATACAAAACAAAACAAAAAATCACTTTTTTTCCGAAATTGATCTCTAGTCTAAACATGTAATTTGGCCATAAAGTACGGAATTCAACTTATTTTCAAGAATTTGAAAAACAACAAAAAAGTGTTTGGTCATAAATTTTTCACTTTAAAAATAAAAATTACTTTTTTCAAATTTCACAATGAAACATGGTCAAACGCTCACTTAATAATCTAGCTATTCATCCGTAAAGGAAAAACTGGGAAATTTAAATAAAATTAAGTTACCAAGATCTCTTCTTCTTTTTCTTTATTTATTTTTTTAAAAAAAGAAGGTACAATTTCAGTAAAATAAATCAAGGTGCCTATTGGGGTCTTTTAGGGGAATGGAGTGTGGGGGAGAAGACAATTTCAATTAGATAAATCAACAGGGCCTATTTGTGCCCTTTACTACTGTGTTGGGTTACTAATTTTTTAGAAAACCCTACAAAAAAAAATCTCAAAAATAGTGTGTTTCCTATGACGAAAAAAATAAGTATAAAAGAACAGAAATCCAATGATTTGGGCATTAATTACATCTTATTTTGAATTTTTTTTTATAATAATGTCAAATTTTTCAAAGTTCGTGAACACATTGCTCCTTCACCCGATACATAGCAAACGATATATAAGTTATGTATCGATCAGATATATAAGTTATGTATCAGATTCATACTGATTTAGGTTTTAAATAATTTGAGTTTTTGTATCAACAACAACATTTATACCAGATACATTATACACAAACAAAGTTGTAATATATCTGATAGAGATGGAGTGATGTATGTTGCCCAATCTGTGTTTAAAACAGTATTACTGATTACAACAAACTTTGCAGAAACACAAAGTTACCAAAGTTTAATAAACCGGTGAAAAACAGAAATTAATTCACAAAACTAAAATCTGAAACAACGTACCAGAATCTGGAAAAAACAAAACGGAAAGAAGATCAAGCCCACTGAATGCACAGTGTCCCCTTAAGGAAATTATTCCCCTCTAGTATCCGAGGTTTGATTTGGAATATGTCCTCCCATGATAGAATGATCTCAATCACCAGTGTA